>MUZC01001252.1:70341-98058 GCA_002072015.1 Radix auricularia | reverse complement strand
AATACCCTAGACAACAGCCACATAACACACATTTCACCACAATATTCATAATTTGTTTATGGGACATTAAGGAATAAATTAGTACTAAAAGCACTAAAGTCATATCAATTCCAAATAGATATAGACCAAAAACGTGCGTATACATACAATTAAATAGTGTATGTTGTTGCTTAAACCTGACAATTTAAACGACATAAAAAGTTGAAATCTTTAGATTATTTTGGAACAAAATTACATTACGGTTTAATGTTTTCAAATTAGATTCTAATGATTCTTTGCAACTGAATTAGTAAAAAAAAAACATATTTCAATGATAAAACATTTTTTTCTTGAAGTTGAGATAATAATCTTTTGTTTTCCTCGTACTTTTACTGATAAACATATATTCAAAATTACAACCCGACATTTTGCTGCAATTCTAAGTCCAAAATTTCCTAAAGTAATGTCTTAGTGCACCGTAATGAAAACGTGAGATTCTATTAAAATCACTTACCCTTAAACTCTCTCTGATTACCAGCTGTTCCAATGTCGTAGATTGAAAAATAAATAAATGACATTAAGCATTTAAGTAAAGAAAAGACGACACAAATTGATTATTTCAATGCATATCTTCCTTTTCATGTTGCATGGCATTCTCAGTTCAATTCCCGGACTTTTGTATGGCAAATTTATTTCTACTTCAATAATCAACAATGCCTTTCGCCGCCAATGATTTTAAGTTACATGTTCTGCCAATTTAGTCTTAAATAACTTATGAAGAAATGTCCTATAATGTATAAATTCCTTATTTTCTGATAGGAATCAGATTCGAAACAATCAATAGTATTACCCTAGGAAGTATAATCTGTATAAGTTACTTAAATCACCTGTTTTGTATTTATGTAATAAAAGGCAGGGAGCTTTTAATTTTATTATAAATTAAATTTTCATTTCATACAAGCAAACACACAGCCACACAGACATGCTGTCATTTACATATACATATATCAAAGCTCAAAGAAAAACGGGTTAAGGTACCTGTAAATCTGTTCCCATCGACGTTGTCTAGAGTACCCGTAAATCTGTTCCCACTGACTTGGTCTTCCTTCAAACTACCTATGAGTTGACTAGTCATTTCATTAAGTTCCACCACTTGTTTGCTCGTTTTTGAAACTGCGTGGTCAAGCTGATCCGTTGACGTTTTGGCTACTCTAATCTCCTCCTCTAACCTGTTTACCCGCCTACTAATCTTAGCGGACGACTTCTCCCACTGTCTCGAGCTGGCGAATATTTGTTTTTTCAGGAGATCGAATTCACCATGAATGTCTTCCACGTCTTTCTTCAAAATAATCTTTACATCATCCAAAAATGTATTCAGCTGAGTAATGTCTTCATATGTATCATTTTCCAGATAACTGTTGCTACTAAGTTTATAAAGAGATTCTTCTGTCTTTTTTGGAAAAACTGTAAAGGAACAGGAATTTTGTATTTGATTTATCAAAATATTCGACACAGTAGTAATATAATTTATTTCATAAAGAGCTGCACAAAATGTATTAATTACATAATTAACATTTCAACTGATATTGAATTAGTTATTGTATCAATTGATCTTACCATCCATTGGATCTTCATTAGTTTCCAAACGGACGCCATTCTCATGATAGGGTCTTGACAAAATAGAAAAATATTCCCTAACGTCCTCCATCAATATCTCTGTCTCTGAAAAACAAGGGATGTTTTATTGTATAAATAAATACACTGAAGCGTTAACAGCATCCTCTTACAAATAAAAATCCTAATCATGTTTGAAATCAGTCAACTAGACTTTAAAACTACAAGCAATTTTTTTCTAAATTTGTTAATTGGGGCAATCCACTAAATCCTTCTCCCAAGCACTGTTGAATAATCCCTTAAAATATTACATCCATAGAAAAATCTGAGACAGTAAAATTGTAAAAGTGTGGATGAGAAAAAAAAAAGTTTAAATTAAGAGAAAAGGGAAATGGTACTTACCTCTTTCAGCATCTAACCATTCAAACAGGGGATTTCTCTCCAACTTACTAATATACGAAAGAAAAAATTGTATGATTGCAGTAAATCAAACTAAAAGATATATGTTGTTTTCTAGAAATCCGATAGTATCGGACTTAATCTCTAAGATACGCCTTCTTAAAAAATAGCCTCACTTTCTAAAATTGTCTCAATTTCTATGATTTGCCCACTTTCTAAGATTGACCCACTTTCTAAAATTGACCCACTTTCTAAGACCCGCCTCACCTTTCAGATCGATCCAATTGCTCAAGATAGATTTTTGTTACAGACATTTCAAATTCTCTGGACTCAGTTTCACTCACCACTGATAAATATAGACAGAATGAAACGGGAATAAGATGAATTGATGTCATTTAATTTACATAAGTTATGGTCAATAATATAATCTTTTGTTATGACGGTATATCTATAGTAAAATGGTTTTAAATACAGATGTCGCAAGTCATGCCCGGAACTTAAGTAATCTCATAATTATTTTTAAAGTCCCTTGTTTTACTTTTAACCAGCATATAAAGTCCAGGTCAAAATCTACAAAAGTAAATATATGGCTAAAGCTGCTAGTTCGCAGGCCTTGAGAAAAAATATAATGAAAAATATAAGACATAATAAACGAAGATAAACCGCATGTATTTGTTAAAGAAAATAATATTTCATGCGAGTTAACAAAGATCATTGATGCGTTGGCTGTTAGAGACGTTAGCGTGTTGAAGAATGTGTGGAGGCGATGAAACAGTAACCATTAATGAAGTCTAACATTTGATAATAAACAAATAATAAGTATCTGGTGCACTTAACAATGTACTCGAGGCAATGAAGTTGTTTGTATAACCCATTTTTTGTGTTATTGTAGTTTCTGTTGATTTTGAGAGAAATGTCTTGCTCTTTAAAAAAAACGAAAAAAAAAACGTGTGCTAGATGCCACCGCAGAATTGACAAGTCTGATATATGGAGTACCATTTGATTCACTGTAGGCAGGGAGCGGGGTTGGAATTGCTTTAACATACCGAATGGATCCTCGGATGGGCATGCGTCCCCACAACGAAGACGCTTGATGTACCGGAAAGGTTGGAAAATGACAATCAGTGGAGGCCAGATGATACGTCTGCTATACGTCATAGTTAACTGCAGGCTCTGGATGTGCCAGGTTGTTCTCCAACTCTTTTCATCAAGATTGATGATAGCACTATCGTGGAAGTTTGTAGGATATTTAACACAAATCAAAATCAATATTGGTTTCTTTTTTATAATTAAAAATGTTTTTCAGAGATAAAACAATTTTGATTTCTTTTTTTTTAGCAACTAGGAACTCACTTCTTGCACCTACTACTCTATTTTGTTTTACCTTTCGAATTTGCTGTGCCCATATAGCAATATTATTATACTCAATACCTATTAAAATAAAATAAACGTCGAGATTCCGTTCCTAAGTGTGATTTTTAATTAAATAATTATAATTATACACATTGCCTCTAGAAAAAAGCTCACCGGTAACACTAATAATAGACAGAAGAATACGTTTTACCTGTGGCAATATGACTACTCCTCTGTCTTCTACTTTGTTAATCTAATTCACCTGTCTAGCACGGCTTACCTGAATTTGGCGATGAGGAGGTTCAGCAGAAGTATGTTTATAATGACGGCATACACCCCTAAGATAATGGCCAGGAAATATCTCTCAGTAATGTCGAGGCAGTTGTCTTCTCCTGCGTCGCTGTTGCTCGGTGTGCAGTTATAATCTACGTCAGCTCCTTTATAGAGATAAAATAGTTTAAGATTGGTGAAAGTTTCTTTGACACTTCACCGCATGAAGTTTTTGTATACATTGAAATTCAAAAGGCCTCTGGTAACTTGTAGCGCAATAGCGACAACTTTTAATTTGTATCTATAAATAGGACAAAGTTGTGTGTGTTCCATAAACTTAAAAAAGCTTTACTTTGCTTGGTGTATTGGTCCAGGAGAGAATAACCGTGATAGGTCATTGAACTATTTAAGACCATAATAGTTTTCTAGAGGCAGGATGTTGTTTATCTTGTGAAATCTTTTGAATCTTTCCTGGCCATGTGTCAAAAAGGCGCAGCCATCTTTTCTGATTATCGGCTGGTCAATTGTTTCCAAGAGATGAATGGTATCGATGCCATGAGTGGCTCGGTGAATGGTTGGTCTTATTTCATTTTTAAGGATACGGTTAAATAAAGAGAATTGTAATTCATAAATTAAAAATTCACCTATTAGAGACATCCGTGCTTTATTCATAAAGGTTTTAAAAAATCAAGTTAAAAAAAATAATAAATTCGTATCTTTAAGTCTCATGTCAACATTAAGAAATAGCTAATTACAAGTAAATGCCAACTCAACTAAGAGAGATATCTTTTTACTTTTAAATCCTTTACTATTTCCCTAAATTGTTAAAAATGACTGTTAAAATATCAACGACTTTTTTTTAAATCCCATCTCATCCAGTAAAGGATATTGACCCAGCATTGTCCAGAAGGACTGGTAGAATATCAACAACTTTACCTTTAAATCCCATCTCATCTAGTAGAGGATATTGTCCCAACATTGTCCAAAACGACTGGTAGAATATCAACAACGGGTCATACCCGGACCCGTGGAGATAGACCGACTGAGAAGCCACACCGTACGAGATAGAGAAAATCATGATCAGGGAAAAAAACTGCAGTAGAAAATAGCCCTGAAATATAACGAAAAAAAAATTAAATAATTTTTGAAGTAGTGTGATTTGAAATGTGGGTATATTTTTACCTACCAAGTGGACGTTAAAATGTATTAAAACAGAAAAAAAAAAAAAAACAATGCGATGAATTGCGTGATTAGATTATTGTCCGATTTGATTGTTGAAATTAATAACATAATATGAGGTTGGACCAACGTACACATTTACATTTCGTGCCTCATGTGCTGTGACTAATCAATAACATAAACGTATTTTTCTATTTTTTGTTTTGATTTTTTGTTGTTGTTGCTGAAATTTATCTATAAATCCCTGACTTTGATAAAAAAAATTCCGAGATTATGCAGGGTATTATAAACATGTTTTTTTATTGTGAGGAGACATATGTATCTTTTCTGAAGCCTTACTAGGGAGGGTTTGAGTGGACAGCACCCGTGACACCACCAGAAGTAATAGCGTAATACCTACAAATATGTTTATTTTCTTAATTTTCAATGGTAGAGTCGAATTAACGTTAATGAGGTAAGTCGTGAAAGGGTGACACAATGAGCTACTGCACTGGGTGACACCAACGCTATTGACACATGTGAAGAACAAGTTCATGATTTTTAAAGAGTAATCTGTAACTAACAAATAGATTCGGGCTTCTACGTCGTAAGGAGTTTTCAAGTACCCTCACGTTTTATGCTCGAAACAGACATCTGCCAATTGTGAGACTAAAACTTTTTCTTACATCGAGGATTCTCAAAATTCTTTGGCCAGACACAAACAGCAGCCTGGAACTATGGCAGTAGACAAGGCAAAAGTCAAAACATGATGACATTCTCGGGAAGCGGTGGAGATTGCTTGGTCATACACTAAGAAAATCTGCCTCTAATACAACAAGACAGGTCCTGAAATTGAACTCCAAGAGAAAGCTAAAAGAGGTCCAAGAAACTTCAAGCATCGAGAATTGGAGACAGACATCACGAAAATAGGCCACGATTTAATGATTGTGGAGGTCTATCGTAGGTGACATATGCCATTGGAGGAATCGAATACGCAACTATGATTGGCGGATGCTTTCGTTGACGAGAAGGCTCAACAACCAACACCAAAGGTAATCGATCATAATGATTTATGTTACTGTATTGTACACAGCACCAAATATTGTTGTAAAATGTAAAAAATATTTCAAATAAGTAGACTCCCACCTCCCATCCGCATTCGTGATAAATAAAAGTTAAAATATTATAACTGAATCAATTTAATCAAAGGAAAAAAACTGGTTCATCCTATGTTATTTGCAAAAAGCAACTGCTTTTCGTTAATTTTTTTAGTGCAAAATGTAAAAAAAAATGTAAAAAAAAAAACACACTTCAAAAACATCTTTATATTTTTCATTTTATTTTATTTTCTTTCAATATTTGAGTATAAATAAGGTATAGATAAAATACGGATCTGCATTTAATATTAGCATTAGAATTATTATAATGATTTTTCTACCATTAACGGAAACATTTTGAATATATTAATAATATTTTTTTTTTAATTAGTGAAAAGGTACTCATGAAATTTTTAAGATAAAGACTAATTAAATTTTTAAAAAATAATGCCATGAAATTAATAATACTTACTATTTTCTTAAACATGACTATCATAGGTCCCAATTTTTTGTTGGCGTAGTAGCACTGTAGGAAGCTAACAGCAAAGCCGATATAATTCACTCCCAATAACATCCTGGCCCAGCTCATGATAGAACTGTTTTCCTGGTTGGAGTAGGCGAGGTATCTCAACGTCCAGCCACTGACAAACGTCGCGGTTATGTAACAGTAAAGTATGTTTCTGATTCGACATACCACCTGTTGTATAATTCAACATCATTAGCAAAAACAAGAAACTATTCCCAAAGCCAAGAAACAATAGTTGATTTTTTAAAAAAATATGAGGTTGTAACGTTTCCCAATGGGACAGGTTTGAGGCGGACATGTTAAGATTTTAGTTTTCCATAGGGTTGACGAATTTTGATTTTGTAAAGTATTATGAAAAATATTGAAGCAATACCGGACATTTTATATTTAATATTATCAAGATCGACACATGCCGAGATTAGTGTCCATTATTTTTTAGACATCCTTTTTTATTACCATCCTGTCGACATTCTTCAACGACGATATGCCCAAGTCTGATCATGAGGCTGACCATTGTCACAATTTCCGTGGTTCTATTTCCTTGAAAATTTTGTGACCACACTTATCTAAAATTACTATATATTTTATTTAGGACATTTCATAAAGCCTTAAGATTTATAACTTTTTATGTTAAAAATATCCTATTCTTCCATGCAAGATAAAATCATATTAGTTCTTTAATATGTTTATTAATACATAAGACATATCATGTTTCCTATTTCTCTTTTAAAAAACAAAAAATCATTAAGAATCCGAAAGCCTTGAGTTTATTGCAAAATTTAATTGTGTATTTTGAGAGTAACGAACTCCTTTAGGCTAAACTAGCAGACTAGGTCGTGCGTTTCAACGATCTCAGTAAAAATGACTATTTAAGAATCCAATGAGTATTATGTCTTAAAAACACTTATGCCAGAAACCTACACGGAAGTGTGAAAAAAGTCAAAGTTTCATAGCAAATGGATAAATAAAATAGTAATTTAAAGGCTTTACAAAAAAAACAAAAAAACGACATTAAAGGGCCAGGCCAAGATGTCAAGTCCAAAATCTGTTCATTTTATTTCAGTTTCACATCATGGATATATTTCCCAAGATCGTTCAAAAATGAATGGAAAAATATCTTAATCATTTACAAAAAAGACATATGGGGCCCCTGGCTACCCCAAAAAATGACATTAGAAGTTCATTGCATTTAAGTACATTTTTATATGGGCTACCACATTTTTGTATACATAGTTTGGTTGAGATCCACTCATTTACTCAGTAGGTAATGATATCACTCATTTTTATATTGCTCATTAAAAAAAAAACACGCTGTTAAGGGCCCCTGGCCCATTCAAGGTAAGATGTCAATTTCAAAGCTTCTGTTCATTTGAATATGGATACAAAGGGATAGGTTTATCATTATTTGTATAAACCTTTAATAATTAAATTGGGAAATAAAATGTCAAACGTTTACAAAAATAGGTATTTTGGCCCCCCCCCCCCCAGCCCGAAGGAGCTACCATAAGAAGTTAAATGGCCATATGGTATTTTAATATTGGCTATCAAGAATATAGTTGCAAAATTTGATTAAGATCCATTAATTTATCATCTAGATAGCGCTTAAACTAATTTTTATATAGCTCATATAAGCAGAATATGACGTTGTGGGCCCCCGGCGCCCCTTTAGTGTTAATTGGAGAAAAAAATTAACCAGTAACCATTCTGGAAAAGGTACTCAACGGTCTGAAAAATGTTCATAACGATTGAATACATGGTTTAGTCAGGTATAAAGGACATACACTCAAACACACATTTATATAGAAATAGATATAGAAGGAAAAACGTATTTAGGGGCCCCCGGCCACATTCAGTGCAAGATGTCAATTTAAAAAATCTGTTCATTTTAATTCCGTTTCATCATGGATATATTTAATGAGATCGTTAAAAAATGAATGGGAAAAATATCTTTAAAATTTTCGAAAAAGACATGTGGGACCCCCCGGCCCCGATGAAATGGACATTAGAAGTTCATTGGCCTTAATTATGTTAATATGAGCTGCAGAGTTTTTGTAAACAAAGTTTGGTTAAGATCCATCATTTACTCAGTAACAGACCCATAAACTAATTTTACATAGCCCATAAAAGAAAAAAAAAGAAAAAAAGAAAACAACGACATTAAGGGCCCCAGGGGCCCATTCAGGGCAAGATATCAAGTTCAATACCTCTTTTCATTTCAATATGGATAATAATAGGTACATTTATCATTATTTGTCAAGAACTTTAATAATTAAATTGAGGGATACAATCTCAAACGTTTACAAAAACCGGTATTTTGGGCCCCCAACCCTGAATGAGTTGCCATTAGGAGTTTAGTGCCATATAATATTTTAATATTTACTATCAAGTATTTATAAACCAAGTTTGGTTANTCTCGCGAGACGATGGTGCATCACCGTTGGGTTGGGTTGCATTTCCTCGAGTGACTGTGCAGTCCTATCCTTGAGTGACAGTCTTTGCCACAGTTTTTACACACGAGTTCTGTGCTTCCAAATGTTTTGGCCTTTCTCCTAGCTCTTCTGTCTGCAGCCTCCTCCATTCTTCGCTCCTCGGCTACTATGACGCCCTCTTTGACAACTGTGCGCCACGTAGATCGGTCTTCTGCCTTACACTCCCAGTCACTTGTATGTATTTTGGCTGCTTTCATGTCCCTTTGACAGACATCTTTAAATCGCAAGCGTGGGCGACCTGTTTTCCTCTTTCCTGAAGCAAGTTCACCATATAGGAGGTCCTTCGGGATGCGGCCGGGGCTCATTCTTTTGACATGTCCTAGCCACCTCAGGCGTCTTTCACTAAGAATTGAGAACATGCTTTGGGTATTGGCACGCGTTAGTACCTCACTATTAGGCACTTTGTCTTGCCATTTAATACCAAGGATGCGGCGCAAGCATCTCAAATGGAAGCTGTTAAGCTTACGCTCTTGTGATGTATAAGTGGTCCATGTCTCGCTCCCATATAGTAGTGTACTGATGACACAGGCTCGATAGACGCACAGTTTGGTTTTCTCCGTTAGCTTGGTGTTTTGCCAGACCCGCTTATTTAGTTTAGCCATTGTTGCGGCTGCCTTGCCAATTCTGCTGTTTATTTCTTCTTCAATGGACAGTGTATTGGAGACCTTGGATCCCAAGTAGGTGAAGCTGTCCACAACCTCCAAGTTTTCATTATCGATATTTATGGTAGGAGGAGGTCGAGTGTCTTGGGCCATGATGTTTGTCTTTTTCAAGCTGATTTGCAGACCAAATTCTTTGCAGGCATTGGAGAAGCTTGACACGAGTTGTTGCAAACCAGATTCTGTATGTGCTGTTAGTGCCGCATCATCCGCAAATAGTAGCTCTCGAATTAGGACATCCGTCGTTTTGGTCTTGGCTCGGAGGCGGGCAGTGTTGAAAAGTCCTCCATCAGCTCTGGTATGTAACCAGATTCCCTCACTGCTATCCTTGAACGCGTATCGAAGAAGTACAGAGAAGAATATTGCGAAGAGTGTTGGTGCGAGTACACAACCTTGTTTAACTCCGCTGCTGACAGGGAAGGCCTCTGACTTAGCTCCATCGAACTGTACTGTACCAAGCATATTTTCATGGAACTGTCTGATGATGGCAAGTAGGTGAGGGGGACATCCAATTTTTGCCAGTATTTGGAATAGCCCGTTGCGACTGACTAAGTCGAAGGCTTTTGTAAGGTCCACAAATGCAATGTATAGTGGCATCTGCTGCTCTCTGCATTTTTCCTGGAGCTGTCGTATGGAGAACACCATGTCTATGGTAGACCGACCGGACCGGAAACCACACTGAGATTCTGGATAGACGCGGGATGCTAGGCTTTGTAAACGTTTTAGTATAACGCGGGCAAAGGTCTTTCCTACAATACTAAGGAGTGAAATGCCGCGATAATTATTGCAATCACTCCTATCACCTTTGTTTTTATATAGTGTCACTATATTTGCATCCTTTAGGTCTTGGGGGATGTAGCCCTGTTCCCAGCAGAGGGACAGAATCTCGTGCAATGGTTGGAGTAAAGCTGTCTTGCCACTCTTTAGAACCTCTGGTGGTATTCCATCATTCCCAGGCGCTTTTCCACAAGCTAGACTGTCAATTGCTTTGCTCAGCTCTTCCTGTGTGGGCACGACATCAAGTTCTTCCATGAGTGGCATATCTGGGATGTCATCTAGAGCGGTGCTGGAGACTGTGGTAACTGTTGAATACAATTCCAGATAATGCTCAACCCACCGTTTTAGCTGTGCTGCCTGGTCTTGAATAATTTCTCCATTTTTGGACTTTAGGGGAGCAGCTTTTGACGTCAAGGGGCCCGTTGCCTTTTTGATGTTTTCGTACATGACTTTTGCATTGCCCATGTCTGCAGCTGATTGTATACTGGAACAGAGCTTAAGCCAGTAGGTATTGACACATTTACGTGCAACCTTTTGGGCAAGTGACTTAGCTGTTTTTAAAGCATGCAAATTGTCAGGTGTAGGCTTTTCCTTGTAAGCCATAAGAGCTTTCCTTTTTGCTTCAGTGACGGGTTTCATCTCGTCCCAATGTTCATCAAACCAGTCCGTGTTTTTGTGAGATTTTTTGCCAAAGGCTTGTATTGCGGATGTATAGATTGTGTCTCTCAGTTGCGTCCATTTGGAGTCAATGGTGACGCATGGGGACATCTTTGAGAGACTTTCCTTCACCTTGTCTTTGAACAGCTGCGCTATCGCAGGGTCTTTCATGCAGGAGGTATTGATGCGTGGACTTCCCTTTTTCTTTGTGTGGTACGAGTTTTTCCTCATTATTCGTACTTTGCTGGCGACAAGGGAATGATCCGTGTCACAGTCGGCACTGTGATAGCTGCGAGTGAGTAGGACGCTAGCTAGTTGTGCACGCCTGGTGATAATGAGGTCCAGCTGGTGCCATTGGTGGGATCGAGGGTGTCTCCAAGATACTTGATGTATATCCTTGCACTTGAAGAAAGTGTTGGTCACACACAAGCCTCGTGAGCAGCACAATTCCAGAAGCCTTTGTCCATTTTCATTTAACTTTCCTCTTCCAAATAGTCCAAGGCAGGTGGGCCAGGCTTCGTGGTCGCTCCCCACTCTAGCATTGAAATCTCCTAGGAGATAGATTGCCTCGTCTTTGTGGATGCCGGCTATTGCCTGGTCTAACGCTCCATAGAACTGGTCCTTCTCTTCCGGAGTTGAATAGAGTGTTGGGGCATACACACTAAGAATGTTTGCTGGGCCCGCAGTTGTTCTGAGTCTTAGAGTGAGGATCCTCTCCGTGCCTGATGACGGTGGTTCAATGGATGGTAGAAGAGTGTTTTTAACAGCGAAACCCACACCATGCTGTCTAGGTTCGTCTTTCGGTCTGCCTTGCCAGAAGAAGGTGTAATTGGCCTCTTTGAGTGAACCGTTGTCTGGGAGCCTGGTCTCCTGAAGGCATGCTATGTCAATCTTTAGCCTTTTAAGTTCTCTATCGATTATTCCTGTCTTCCGTGTGTCGTTTATGGACTGCAGATCATCAGTGATGCCGGGACACATAGTCCTCACGTTCCAGCTAGCGATTCGAAGAGCTGGGGTCTTCTTTTTCTTTTTTGTATTTCTTGGTGCAGGGCTTAGTGGCCCACTTGTTGAGTGGTACTCTAATCTCCACGCACCCAGTGGAGAAGGCAGGCCATGACGGGATAGCACCTATTTGACTGGGGGCTGCCCAGTTTGAGGCGGGCGGTAGCTGTCCAGTGAGACATTGGTAGTCTCTCCCACCGTCGGAAGCAGCCCCTGGCGCCTAGCTCTACGTCAATTGAGCTTTGGCTTATAACCGGTAACTGCTGCTTCCCGTGTTTTGTCGACACCTTGCGGCGACGCTGGAGTGTCCTCTCCAGAGGTGATGCAAGCCTGGGCGGGTATTATGGAGCTGCTGCCCATACAGCATATCCCCCCTCTCCACGTCAATGGTGTAACCAAGGGAACGACTTGGCTGCCATTGGCGTCGCAGGAGCTGCCGGTATGTACATAAGTCTTATGTATAGACCGCCTGTAGGTGCTCCAATTCCTGATTTTCTTTCAGGGTTTACTCCCTTAGCCTTTCCCGCAAGGCAGGTATAGCCGCAAGGCAGCGGAGGATTTGTAGTCGGAGTTTCCTTCTCCTAGATGAACTACCAGCCAAGGTTTTAACGAGCATCATCTACCCGTAGGGGTGCCAGAACCGGGGTTTGAACCCGTGACCGATTTTTATTTTAGAATTGTTTTTGTACCGCAGCGCACTAACACTTTGACCACCGCGCCCCTCATCAATTTAGCAAGTAGCTATCGCTTAAACTAATTTTTATATAGCTCATATAAGCAAAAAATGACATTAAGGGCCCCAAGGCCCATTCAGAACAAGATATTAAGCGCAAAACAACTTTTTATTTTATGATGGATAATAATGGATACATTTATCATTATTTGTCAAGACCTTTAATAATTTAATAGTGAAAAAAAACTTAAACATTTACGAAAACGGGTACTTGGGGCCCCCAGCCCCAAAAGCGCGGCCCTTAGGAGATTACTTACCTATGGTATTTTAATATTGGCTATAAAGAATATAATTACAAAATTTGGTTAAGATCCATCCATTTTTCAAGTAGATAGCGCTTAAACTAATTTTTTATATAGCTTATATAAGCAAAAATTCACATTTAAGGCCCCCGGTGCCCCTTTAGTGTTAGATTGAGAAAAAGAAGTAGCCAGTTACCATTCTGGAAGGGTACTCAACAATCTCAAAAATTTTCATGACGATCGGATAAATGGTTTAGTTAGTTACAACGGACAAGCACACACACATACAGACATACTTTGATTTTTATATATATAGATGATCGAAATAACGTGGAGAGAAAATCTGTAGACTATGAGTTATTCGTGATTAATATAAAAAAATTTAATTTGCGTAATGCAATCTCATATTATTTAAATGTCATTTTCATACGTATTTTGAAAAGTGTCGAAGGTAATTTAATAATTAAAATTTCGTACGAGTTAAAATTTCAATAATCCTTTTATTGTTCTTCAGCTGACTACACAGTTATAACACTAACAGTTTTTAAGAGTTAGAAAGCTTATAATCTTACGTGCTTTAGACCGAAACAGTGCATATCTTGATAGGCCTGTGGTAGATGATTTAAAATAAGAAATGTGGACGATTGTAAAATGATAACAGAGTATATAATAAACAATTTGAAAAAGGTTGACAGTTCCTTTATGACAATAAATCCTCTGATAGGAAATTTTCTATTTTAAATTTATTCTTCTGATTATTTTTATACCAATTTCAGGTTTTCATTAACAGAAATAAAGCATTTTTAAAAATTGAGAAGATTAGATTAGAGCACTAAAAACAAATTAGAACTAAAAATTGAAGGCGACACTGACGTGAAAATTATTTCTATTTACAAAATGTACTGTTAATGAAATGACGTAGAAAAGGTGATATATGTATATTATGTAGTACATGTGTGGGCTTGAATTAAAAAATCTTACAGAAGTTTTGAAAGTTTAAAAGCATACAATTAAGCGAGGTATGTATGCCTTGATGTAAATACATTTTGAATGAGTGACATAATGAATTCATATTGTCAATGTATGAAATAGTTGAATGAAATTGTCAAGGCTTGAAGTCATATACACAATTTGAGGATGATCGAAACATAATTTCTCCTAACCCAAAAATATATCTGAGCCATTTATTAAGCGTTTTTGGAGCAAAAATAAAAGCTATAAGATAGTAAGATGAGTTATCAAATCATTTTTTGCACTATTAATCAATTTAACTTTGACCACATTCGTGAGAAATGAAACTAGAAGTTTTAGTTCCTGTCTATCGTTGACTCTTGGCATCTAACGATTTATTTAGTTTATTACATGTGTAAATTTCTGATGTATTTTCAAATAGCATATAATCTACTTTACTCAATGCAATCTTCATGAATTGTTTTATTTCCTCAAGCATCTGAAGTTTTCAGTTCAATATATAAATCTATCTCAATGCATTACCTCAATAACAGCTTGCAGGAGATGAAAGAAGGTAAATGCCCAGAGTAGCCATTCCAAAGGATTAAAAGAATCATGTCTTAGGTAACGAACCAGCAGCAGGCCATAGATAAGTAGGTTGGCACACTTTGATGACTGTTTGGTAAGAGATAAATAATTGTAAACTTTTATCAAAATGTTAGACTCTGATGTAATACCAAATAATTAGATCACAATCTCCAATTTGTGTTATGTGTCACAGTGTTACTGGTTATTAGAGGGTTTACCCCTTCTTGTTTTCACGTGACCAATAATATAATGAGAAACCTTAACCAATGCTGTCGTTGACAGATATGAATCCTAAAAAATTACAAGATGTTATGGTCAGATGTTGCGATGAGTAAGACACATTCTGTTTAATGAGAGAAGAAAAAGGAAATAATGTTGGTAATCTCTTACCTCGACGCATTTTATTGTTTTAGAGCAAACAAGTGAAAATAAGTGACATTTACTAATGTCAACAATTAAATTAGAATTAAAAAGTGTGTTTAATGTTTTAAAATTAGCATTTTGTATGTTTTGTTGATTTTAAAGGGGCTATTAACTTTAAAATTGGGTTTTAAAAAGGAGAGCCCCAACAACAACAATGGCGCCGTAAGTACCAGAAGATAGTGTAATGTACACATTTTTATTTCGTAAAAGTCGTATTAAAGTACTTTTATTTAAAATATAAATAAAGTGTGTTAATTAAAAAGTAGATTTCATTAGAATTATTAATGACGTAAGTTAAAAAAACCTCTTTAATGACTTGAAAAATAAAATGCATCTAAATAAGTGATTCCCCTGATGTCTATTACATCCATTGAACATTTAATGTTCCTAAGCTTGTACACTTTAAAACAAGTTTCTTGATATTTCATTAAAGTATATCAAGTGCCTTTCTATTTTATGTGTTTTAAAATATAAATATAGACATATAAGGTAATACCATGTCGGCAATGTACATTATCCTTGGAGTTTGGCACAATCGATGAAGCTTCTGAAAAAAGAAAGGTTAATTTAAATCAAATAAGATAATTGCATAAACAGGAGTGTAATTACATAATTAATAAGTATATATATGTATATATATATTAGAACTGTTATCGATTAATTTAAATTAATCGTTAACGTTTGAAAAATTACCAAATAATTATTCGATAATTTTTATTAAATAAGATGTATGTCGTCGTCATTAAACTAAACATTTCAAGGGAAGTAGCAATAACAGACATTTCATATTTTTTATTAAGATAGAAGTAGTTCAATGAATTTAAATTGTGTTATTGTTAATTAAATAAAAACATTGTTTTAATTGTTGATATTATTGGTTTATTACCTATAATTTAAATCTCTATTTTATCGATTAAAATAACTTTCATCGAGAAAAGTTTTTACCGATTAATCGATAAATTAATCGATAATTTCCGCAACCCTAAAGATATATATATATATACATATATTAGGACCGGTCTCAATCTCAAGACCATTTAAGCATGTGCAACTTTAAAAAAAGTGTTCTTGTATTTAATTCATTTTTTTTCTTTTAATTACTAACTACATTGATATACAGATCAAAACCGAATTGGCGAAGCCGTAGAGTGGCAGAAACCCAGATATCCAGAAATCAGGCCACTCCTGGTTAATAACGTTAGGCTTATTTAGCCGATTGATCAGAATAAAAGTATCACGACCTACATAGTGAGGTTTATTTACTTCCCGTCTTTGTACTGCCGTACCTTAATGTCAGAATCTGCTACTGATTGTCTTTATGAATTAATTTACATCATTTATTTAGTCTGCAGTATCATACGCCCTAACAATTTTGTCACTGATGATTCGCAAAGATCAAATTAATACCCGTACTTTGTCTGCTGTGCCATCATACCAAACTCTGTCACTGAGGTCATGGCAAGCGTCCATGGCCAGAAATTCTTCGCATTCTGATTCATGAGCAATACTGAAGTAGGTCGTGTCGTTCCATTCTGGTCTTTTGCTTCCCATTAGGTCAGCCGTGAAAGTCGGATTAAATGTGTAGCAAGTTTTTAAAATTCCCACTGCATGCTTCTGAAAATACCTGATAATAGTTGATGCATATTGTAGTCCTTGAAACTGAATATTAGATTTTAAAACAGTTTTTTATCAAAAGGTTTTTGTTCTTTTCTAAATAGGACACATAATAATATATAATTTTACCCAATTTTTTGTTTAATTTAAGATTCAATATGTATTCAGCTATTATTAATGAAAAAAAAATCAGCTAAAGCAACACAGTAAAATTAATTGTTTTGGGGTTTTCACTAATGATGCATGCGTGGTAACCTTCATTTCCGATCAAATGTGCTCAGAAAACCCATATGTTGAGTATGCAATCAATCCGTAGTAAGAGGTGCCTGCTGTTGTCCATGTCCATAGTATGGGCTTGGAGCATATTTTAAGAGCCCTTCTCTATGGATAACTGGCAACCGGACATATAAAAAGAGGACAACTTTGCCTGCGCTGCGAGGATGTCTGCAATAAAGGCATGGTACTAGCAAGCATCGATCACAAAAGGTGGGAGAGCTTTGCCTAGGAATACTGCCCCTCGCGGTCGAATGTAAGAGAGCACATTCAAGCCGCAGAATTCTTCCTTAACCCCATGAGTGGAGACAGATGAACCAGGTGAAAAATGAGGCAGAGAAGAATAGTCAACGTCTTGAACCTTTCAGGATGGATGTATACATCATATATTTATTGGGATAATTTATCATAATTTTGACCTTGCTCGGGCCCTTAACAAATCCCAATAGGTCATAGATTTATAAAAAAAAATTATTAGACGTTCAATTACATTACAGTAATTCAACTATGAGTTTTGTCTGAACTAACATCATAGCACTTTTTGTTTTTCTCTCCTCCACTGCGTCTGTCTCTGACATAACCTTAAGAACTCTGTACGCTGAGAGAGCTGCACAAACGGGGGACTGTCAGGAAAGAGAAAGAAATATTCAAGATAAAACAAACTTGATATGCAATTGTTATTTAATAAAGGAGGAATTAAATATCACATACATTATAAATGGAAGAAAAGTCTGTTTTTTTATGTTAAAAATAAAATATTTTAAAAAGTGTATAAAGAAGTCTAAAAGATTTTAGCAAAATAAACCCTAGCGTCATTGTTTGTTAGTATTAATATCAGAAGTTATTCTGTTTTGTTTCTTTATCTTTCAGTGTTTTGATTAGAGTTCAGTGTTTTTTTGTTTTTTTTTTTGTGGTCGGTATTTATTTACAACTTACGGCAAATCTTTTCCATATAACTTTAGCGATGTCAAATTTCTTTAAAACAAGACACGGAATAAATAACTTTTTCAATCCGTATTCATCTGTGGAGAAATTTTAATCTGCTGAAAATAAGGTTAAAATCTTGAACTTAACGAAATGCGCTACTCATTTGGTCAGTACTGCTACTACATAGTTGTAAACTTAGTTCGTCTTAAATAGATGAATTTATTGATTAATTTCATCGGTAAGGTTTTTTATTTCCTTGTCAAATGATTCATATAAATCAGTTGAGATATACTATTTGATAACTTGTTTTTAGACTTCTGTGATCCTGGTACACCTTTATGATTGTTATTAAGTCTTCAGCCTGACTGGATGAATACGGCAAATGAAACAAAGGTGTCGTGCCAATGATGGAGATTTTCCTCCCTTACAATTTTTACGTCCACAAATATCGTATTATCTGTATCGCTCGTTTTGGCGTCATAAAATAAATAACAACATCGTCTTCATAACTGTTACCTGAGTTTTTAGTTTTATTCTCCAGCATATCATTAACAGCATTTTGCACTTCCTTGTTTGGCGTATTGTATGGTATCTAAAAATTGTAAGAATGTAATATCAACTACTATAACGTATAATTTTATAATTGCACACACATTTCTTCTTCACCGCATTGCATATCTTATTTTCAATATTTTGTCTTAGAACATTCTTAGACAGTAGTTGTCGGGATGGCCTAAATGTTTTTTTTTTATTGTGAACTGACTCTATGGAGGTTTCAATATAACAAAAACTTTAAGTTAAATGTTCAATTTAAAATGAAATGCTTATAAAGCCTTCATAGTACCTCTAAATCTAACTTCTCCAAAGATTTCAGATATTTGAAGCAATATTTGACAAACTTGGCCCTCCATAGATCCAAGGACGTTTTCAGCACGCGGTATAAGAGAAGATCCTGTAATATCCGGATAGAGACAAATATAAAATAAATGTCTTTTACACGGACTGGACACAATAATTTCTAACTAAATACAAGTTTTCGCTTTGAACTTCTAATATTAGTCTAGTGTTATAAAAGAATTATGTAGTAGTAATTCAGCTATTATGAACATTCAGCTTTTTTTAAGGAAATGAGAAATAGTTTTGCTCTGTATGTTCAACGTTCACACTATACATCATTAAAGATCAAGTCCTTAATGGATGAGCCAGATGTTTGTAGATCTTTGGGGTCGTCGAGGATCTTAATGTCCAGGTACAAGTGGAGCATGACTAGGTTCATGACGTCAGTCTCTGTCTGAGCCTCTGGAAAAAAGTTCAGTTGACCGTGTGAATGTGTCATCACTGAGGCAAATCTTACATGATGCCAGTGATAGAGTGAATGAGATAGCTTGAAATTGGTATGTTGCAGTGGCGTCGCTAGGGGGGTCGATGGGGGCGAACCTCCCCGGGTGACACTATCAGACGATGACACAAGACAGTAAAATACAATTCTTTTTATTCCCGTTATTTGGCATTGGAAAACTTGGAGTAGTTCTAAGGGTTAGGTCGTGAGGGGGTGACACAATGAGCTACCGCCCCGGGTGACTCCAACCCTAGTGACGCCTCAGGTCTCTTGACCATGCGAATGTGTCTTTAATGAGGCAGTATTTTTTATAACAGTGATAAGATGAATGGGATAGGTTTAGAGTAGACTTAGTTCTTTTAATAGTGGAGTTTAAAGTTAAGGTTTTATTCTAATAAGATATGAACTGGCTTAACAATTAGTAAATCTATGTTGAAAATACAATTAAATAACAAATATTCCCAGAGTTTTTTGTTTAATCTATAACCTAAATAGAAGAGCTTTGCTCGTAAATACTTATCTTACTTTAATAAACGCTAGGATCTAAAATTACTTGGCTTCATCCAATACCACAGGTTTAAACGAGGAAGTTACTTAAAATACTTTTGATATTAAAATATAGAACTTAATAAAATCATGTATTGTAAAACTGACATAAAAATCCATTTAAAATCGATTTCAAACTTAAATATGTTTACTTTAGCTTTTTATTAACAATCTTCATAGTTTTCTGTGCATTTTGATATCGACTAAAAATAGTTTTTAATAATTTTATTTATCCTTCTGATGTTGATCGGCTACTTATTTATTGTATTTATTGATAATTTGAAACAGTACCTTCTCTAAAATTATGTATAATATGTTCAAGCAATTTTTCGCAGAAATTCTTTTCCTTCCAATCCAAGAAATGATGTCCACACTGTGAGATACTTCCGTTTTCTAAGTGAATCGTCCAGTCACTGTTCAGTAGAAAAAAAGGAAATACAGTAATATTTAAAACTGCAATTTGTTTGTGTCAAGTCAAATAACAAAATTAACAAAGCAACGTTTTGAAAATTAAATTTGCATAGAAATTCAGACCCCTCTTCCCACAAACAATTTGTGTTTTTAAAAAAAACGATGTAAATGTGCATTTTTCTGATTTCAATCTATCAGGCCAGTGACTGTCTCTCAATCAACGGAATGGTGTATAAAAATGATCTGTGTTTAACATAACACTAAATGTGATTAAACGTCTACCAAATAGAAAACGAAAAAAAAAATAGCCTATCTCTACCTGGAATTTCCCGTTTCATCTGATGTCTTACAGGAATCACGCTTTAAAGAAAAAGTCATTAAAACCTCCGTTCAAAGAAATAAAAGACGCCATTTTAAAAAAAAATGAAAACAAATTTTTAAAAATATTTCTATTTTTGAAATGGCAAAATAAAATTTAATTTGTCTTCTTTGTTCCTGAAGCAATGTATTTAAATTATGCCGTATTTTAATTTTGCTTCACATTTACTTTTGATCTATGAATGTATCAGGTAATGACTACACGTCGTTAAATGCCTGACATTTTAATCAGGAGTATCAAATAAGCAACTTTATCTACTTTATCTACAATCTACATCATAGGTACTCGTCATTATTGACGAGTACTGCAGAAGGTATATTGCAACTAAGTAACTGATACATTAATGGAACAAGCAGACCTTTAGGAAAATAACTCGAAAATCTTTATCCTTCATTGCTTTCAGAGTGGAAACTTTTTCATCATCTTTCATGGTAATAGCACATTTAATACACTGATCTGAGAGATAGTAAATTAATATTTAAATACCATAGCCTGACATATAATAACTAGTTATTGTACTTTCATCCAACTTGTCTGAAATTTAAATAAGTGCATTTTAATCCCTATACTTAGCAATTCATGTCATAACAATGAGTAGAGTGACATCATTTGAGGAGAAAGTTTGAAAAAACCATTTGATAGAATGTAATGTGATTGCATTTCCAAGTTAATTAGATATTTAATGACAAGAGTAAAAGTGAAATTTTCATAAACAGAATTGTGACTTTAATACACAATGCGGAAATACATGTGAAACAGAAATTAACAGGCAATTTAGAGTAAAATGACTTAGGTCTTCTCTATTTAAAAAATTAGATAAGACGTAAATGGGAAAATAAATTAAGAACGTTTTTTTTTAAAAAAAAAATACTAATTGCTTTTAATTCTTACCATCAGTCTCGCTGTCTTTAGTTTGTGCAAAAAGAATGTACTGCTGTAAAGCTGAACTTGGTGTGTCCACGTATGAGTCGTCAGCTAACATGTAATTTAATTGATATTTTAACGGTGCCGACTTCGTGTCCTGAGTCTGGGAATAATGTTGAAGATTTGTCATTTTGTTATTTCAACAAATCAAACTTTATAAAAAAAATTGAGCTTAAAAAAAATAAATGTATCAGAGCGAAACACAGATTAACACAAGCATTCAGTGGTAACAGTTTAAAGCCTCGTATGTGTACACGTGACCAATAGTTGTCTTTAAATGGCTACCGACATATGCATTAAGATTATTGTTGACACTTTAAAATGTAACTTTAATAGAATTTAAATCTACGTATTTCTGCCATCATTGCTTAAATTATATCATAACATTAACCATGAAGCAATATTTAATAATCATCGCCTACAAAATGAACATTTACTTTTAAAACTATTTTTGGCAGGTTACACCTTTTCTTTTAGATATTCTTTTGGCCCGAGACTTAGTCTCTTAGGACCTTGTCTAATACCTGCGCTACATACTTCATCTGTTGACCTGAGCAGTGCCATACAACATTGACTTTACCAGGGACTCTTTTGCACCCCTAACCTTCCTTGCTATGTGTACCGTGGGACATGAAAATTACAGGTGTATTATTTTATCAGAGGCTAGGCTGCAATGACAGCAGTTCAAGTCCCTGTTAAGGTCCAGCATTTTGAAATGTGCGTTAGTTGGGTAGTGTTCTGTTCACATTTGACTCAATCAACTCTGGTTTTTGCGACTCAAACTAAACCACTGATCTGATGGCATGTCCTGGTTATGTTAGCAACCCCCCCACCAAGTCGTATTTTGTCAGCCCTCTCCTGGTACCACTTATTTCTGAAGTGATTCATTAGGCATGTCTTTGCCATGAGATAAGTAAATGGGACGTCTGTTTGGGGCTCCCCTTGATGCATAGGCAAATATTCAAACATTTACATGCGACTCACAATCTGAACATTTCTCACCTTACCACCATCCTCACTCTTCCTGACTAGGACGACA
Organism: Radix auricularia; assembly: GCA_002072015.1. NCBI lineage: Eukaryota > Metazoa > Mollusca > Gastropoda > Lymnaeidae > Radix > Radix auricularia. The sequence goes on along the minus strand of MUZC01001252.1, from coordinate 75,689 downwards.
GTAGGTTCATCTTTGACATCAACTATTCGCTTCCCGAGATTGTAGAATAACTTTTCAGAGTCGTGCTCCGGCTTAGGATCTATGGCAACATTATCATTAAAAAATAATATTGTGTGTAGGTCGTTGAAATTGTTTGTTGATCCTCATGGCACAGATTTTTGTGTATCGATGTTTTTAGCCTCGGCATGCTCAATAGCAAAATGGAAATAGCAATTGTTTAGACACTGTTGGCGTAATCGTTGTGATCGTATTTAATATTTCAAATCTTTAAAAATAATCTCAGAATGGCTCTATGGTATATTCACTATTTTTTTATGCTGAAGCCTTGCTTCTAAAGTAATTAGATATTCCTAACGGTGTATGGGCATGAAAAATAATGCGTAACAACCATCTATATTTTAGGGTTCTTAAAAATTTACTTTTACTTCAATGAAATATTTGAAAGATTCTACAATGTCTACTTTAAAAAAAAAAAAGTCAATCGTTACATATCCCACAACTGGACTTGTTTGGAGATTAAATGAAATTTGTGAATGGCTAACGAATACAATGGAAACACTTTGGGTATGTTGTTCTTGAAGAAAGATGATTTTCCACGATCTATTTCTCTAAAAATTGCTTTGAGCTCAGTTTGAATTTTAGATGAGACTTTTAAAAAAACAAACTTTTTTTTCACACGATTCTCATAGAGGGCTCAGTCATACGTGGCAAGCTAATAAATTGGTTTCGGAAAATTGCCTTTATTTGTAACAGTATTAGCCTCTTTGTGACCAAAAAAAAAAAAAATTTGCCAGGACTCTATAATACCCAAACACTAAACAAAACGTCCAGCAACTTTTTTTTTTCTATTTTACAACTTATTGTTGTTCTTTGCCAATGTTTTGTGTCTGATTTCTGATCCTTTCAAAATTTAAACAACTTTGGAAATGTTAAGCACTTGTTCATAAGTGGCTAATTTTGAATATATGCGTGCAAAAATTTTAATTTCTATAAATAATGAATTTTTGGTCATTAAATCTTTAAAAAAAAATGTTTTTGGTAGCATCAACCACAACAGTACGGTAACATATTATTTCCAGGAGTTTAATTACATTTAAATCAAAGTTGCGATTACTATATTTACCATAACCATATTGTTATATTCGTACACTAATTCAGCCCATAAGTTTCCACTTCACTAGCATTAGAATTATAAGACTTTGCGATTTATAAGGGAGTTTGAAGTTCTGACATTAGAAACTTTCACATATAAAATAAAGTTTTAATTTTTTAAATTTCTTAAAATCTTTGCTTTTATTTTATTTTATTAAACTTTATTTTAACTTTTTTCATTTTTGAAGCTAATTAGTGAGGAATTAGACGCCCTACCCCTCCCCTTAAACATAATGTGCCGCTCCAAGCTTTCAAAAGGCTTATGTTTCCTGTACAATAAATTTTGCTTTAACGACAGGAGCAGCTGTCTCAGTATAAGGATCATTTACACTACCACTACTTTAGTGCTACATTCTCATACTACTTAAGGGCTTTTTAGTACATTAACATGAGTATCAGAAGAATTTATATCCAATAAGGAGTTTGAGAGTTTTGAAGGTTGAAATGTTCGCATGCGTTAGGATTGTTCCTATATTTCTTTTGTTAATTTTGTTATTTGGTTTTTCTCTGATGTCTTTCAAAAGGGCGATTTTCTCATTCATTTTTTTCTTAGAAACTAATTAACGACCAGGAATTTGCCACCCCTGACAAAGTGAAATCCGGGGATTAGCCCCCTTGCCCCATCCCTTCGTTACACCACTGATATGTAGGACTACCAGCATTTAAATATATGTATAATATATAGAGAAATTTCATGCATTTTTGTGTCCGAGCGTATTGCATGTTTCGAAATTATCTAGTTGAATCCCCCCTCCCATCTTTATATCGCTATAAACATCTAGTAATGCACATATTTGCGTGTTAAACTTTGAGATACAAATTATTTCATTTGGCTTTAGTTTTTCTTTACAAAATTAATTAAGAAAAAGAAAAACTCAATATTGGTTCTATATTCATAAATATAAGATAAAACTTTTACAATATATTTATCGTATTTTTAATAGAAATACAATTGTACCCCCAATAATTAACAAAATATTTACAGCATATCGGTAGCTGTTGGTAGCGAGTGAGCTCCTAGACGAGATAGTAATAAATCTTTACCACTCTTTACTAAATTGTTACATTGTTTCGGTTAAAGAAAGTTCCAGAAAATTGAAAAAGTCATGAGGATCAACTCGGCAATACACGTAGTTATAATTTCACTTTGAACTATAACTTTAAAAACACCATTTTCAACCTGCTTTAGTTTTTGCCTCCAATTCAACAAATGAACGATTTCGCCATCTAGTCAAGGTTTTTTCTTCAGATGAACCAATCACAGACAGAATGAACTGTGGAGAAACAACAGAATATACATACGCCATTAAAATGTATTCTTTTATTTTTATTTTGTGTGCTTAAGGTTTGTTAAATACCGTTACTTATTTCTTGTTGTGTGTACAAAGATTCATAAAACAACACCAAATAATACTGAGGGCTTTATATTTCTTGCAGTCTTTTACGCTTAGAACTATTTAAAAAACAGACAAAGCAAGGCGTGTCCCAAGAGAAGTTAATTATAAGAACGTATAAATAAAAGGCAGCATTGTGAAGATTTAGTGCATGAAGCGCACCAGACAAAAAGCATTGATTAAAAGACAGCCAATGCTCTTCCGGGCGAGAAGACTTCGTGACATAAGTTTAGTCAACCACCCCCCCCCACCCCACCGAACACCAACCCTCAGCGACGAGTGAGAACATGTAGTAAACGGCGTAACCACCCTGTAAACCTCAATTATTGACTACTAAATCTATAATGATATCCAAGTGGGGAATCCATGTGTCTCAAAAACGTCGAGTCGCATGTGAAACTAACAAACGTAAAAAAGTTAACACATTTTTAACGATTACTAGATTGTTTTTATCAAGGTCCTTAAATACTTCTTTATTGGGTGGATATTTAAATTTAAAATACTATATTTTGAGTGGATGGTCTTAGTAACTATCAGCACCACATTAAGTCATGCTTTTTTTCCTTGATTTTTTTAAAATGTTGCGCTAAGCATCTTGTGACAGCTAGCTGTCCTGTATTAATGTGGTTGTGACAACTAGCTGTCGCGTATTAATGTGGTTAAGCTATGCTAGTTATAAGGTCCTGTCTGGGTGCTGAGTAAAAAGCTATTAGTTATATCGACAATAAACAGCTATAATTGTGTTCGATTTTTTCACAATAGTTCCAAAGGAAGCCTGAATTAAAATTTACACTTTTTAGTCACATAGCTTTGGTTTATTTTGATAAAATTGAGCTGAATGAACATTTTAGCTGTGGTGTGTTCTAAAAATCATCTACCTTAGCGGAATAAGACGGATCGACTGTAACATAAATGTCCGTAAGATTTTACAGCGCAGCTAGAAATTTCAATAAAAATATAAGTCTTGAAATCATACAGGGCATTGCTAAAAAAAAAAATTCAAAATTAAATTTAAAACAAATCTGAAATTCCAAAGAAAAGAAATGTTTATTTTTGGACGTAAAAGACAGGGAAAATGTTACATGACTTTTCTCCGTGTCATCTATTTGTTATAGCTTTCACATGTGTGTCAAATGTAGGTACCATTTGTGTGTAACAAATGTGCCTTATGTTTCTTATACAGTTCTCATGTTTATGCCGTATGCGTGTCATAAATGTTCGAAGTTTTCAAACCTTCGGTTTGTAGACATATTGGCCTGACGTCAGAGATCCCCATTCAATCAGATGGCTGCTGTCTTGGAGACGAACGAGGTAAAGAAAAGGTAACTCCTGGTCGGGACACTCTGGAGTTGTCTCAACCTTGTTAGATCGGAGCGAAATTTGCTGAAATATCATATATTCCAAAATTCATATTTGAAATGGGCTATTTTCTCGGGGCCCTTCTACAGAAAATCTGTCAAAACATTAACTGGCAAAGACCGACTGATTATATTTCAAAATTCCTATATATTGATGTGGAAATTTTGAGAAAGAACGGGCATTAATGTATTATCTTATCTCTTCTATATCAGGCCATCTACTTTGTTTCGCAGAGCCATTTTGATATTTAGAGTTAAAATGTTCGTCAAATCAATCAATTTTTGTGTGTCCTAACTTAATTTTTTTTTTGAAGATATATTATAAAGAAACTTTTGATAAAATTATGAAATCAAGAAAAAATTATCAACGACTCCTAAAGTAAGACCATACTATAATTTATTTTAATGGCAGGAGGGAAGAAGTGTATTTATTGCTGTTCAAAAATCAAATTTGACAAGTAATGCTTTAGTAAATTAGAAGATAAAATTTATTGTAGGTTAACACAACAGATCACCACATAATGACACAATGCGGGAAGCTAGATCAGTGTAGCTCCCAGATATGTCATACAATAAGCGTTGAGCGCTTGATAACGGTAATTGGCTGTAAGCACCTGAACCTGTCACCGATATAATTGTGGATTCTCTCGGGTTAGCCTCAAAGAAACTGTGTCAAAGCATGGATCCTCAAACTATTTGAGCCACAATGTCTTATATAGAAGCCAACGCTTAAATAAAAGTTCATACTCTAATAACTAGTATTTAATTGCAACAAGAGAGAAACAAGTATAATCTGTTAAATATAGTTCAATATAATATCGTATTGTGGAATAGATTAATTCATTTTTATTTTAAAAAATATTAAAAAATGTTGATTTTCCTTCTTGAGTTTCATTTTAATACATCTTTATTCTCAAAAATAAGTCTGTTAACTTAAGTCATTTCTTAGTTTTAATTTTATAACTTCTCTAGCTGACAAAAGGTAAATATGGTTATTTAAAATAATGGTATATCTATATGATATATCTATATCTATATTCATATCTATATGAATAACAAAATACACTGTATTTCCTAAAACAAGTGCTAAAAAATCATTGGTGTCTCAATTTTTGTTTACCAATTTTGTTAAGGAACAATCTTTATCCCAAGGATATACTCATAATTACTAAATAACCCGTCTCTAGAGATTGTCTGTAACATATTGCACACAAAGTATGTGTGGATTTTCCGTTACACATTACAATCGAAGTCTCTTTGACTTGTCACATACACGTTACACCTATAGACAGTGTGACGTGTCACTTATATGCTACACACATAGACTGTGTGACTTGTCACATACACGTTACATATATAGACTGTTGGACTTGTCACTTACACGTTCCACATATAGACTGTGACTTGTCAGTTACATGTTTCACATATAGACTATGAGACTTTT
>MUZC01001252.1:52397-67519 GCA_002072015.1 Radix auricularia | reverse complement strand
GTCAGTTACAGGCTACACATATAGACTGTGTGACTAGTCAGTTACAGGCTACACATATAGACTGGGACTTGTCAGTTACAGGCTACACATATAGACTGTGTGACTAGTCAGTTACAGGCTACACATATAGACTTTGTGAGTAGTCAGTTACAGGCTACACATATAGACTGTGTGACTAGTCAGTTACAGGCTACACATATAGACTGTTTGACTAGTAAGTTACAGGCTACACATATAGACTGGGACTTGTCAGTTACAGGCTACACATATAGACTGGGACTTGTCAGTTACAGGCTACACATATAGACTGGGACGTGTCAGTTACAGGCTACACATATAGACTGGGACTTGTCAGTTACAGGCTACACATATAGACTGTGTGACTTGTCAGTTACAGGCTACACATATAGACTGGGACTTGTCAGTTACAGGCAACACATATAGAATGGGACTTGTCAGTTACAGGCTACACATATAGACTGTGTGACTAGTCAGTTACAGGCTACACATATAGACTGGGACTTGTCAGTTACAGGCTACACATATAGACTGTGTGACTAGTCAGTTACAGGCTACACATATAGACTGGGACTTGTCAGTTACACGTTGCACATATAGACTGGGACTTGTCAGTTACACGTTGCACATATAGACTGTGACTTGTCAGTTACACGTTGCACATATAGACTGGGACTTGTCAGTTACACGTTGCACATATAGACTGGGACTTGTCAGTTACATGTTACACATATAGACTGTGACTAGTCAGTTACAGGCTACACATATAGTCTGGGACTTTTCAGTTACACGTTGCACATATAGACTGTGTGACTAGTCAGTTACAGGCTACACATATAGACTGTGACTAGTCAGTTACACGTTACATATATAGACTGGGACTTGTCAGTTACAGACTACACATATAGACTGTGACTAGTCAGTTACACGTTGCAAATATAGACTGGGACTTGTCAGTTACACGTTGTACATATAGACTGTGACTAGTCAGTTACACGTTGCAAATATAGACTGGGACTTGTCAGTTGCACGTTGCACATATAGACTGGGACTTGTCAGTTACACGTTGCACATATAGACTGGGACTTGTCAGTTACACGTTGCACATATAGACTGGGACTTTTCAGTTACACGTTGCACATATAGACTGGGACTTGTCAGTTACACGTTGCACATATAGACTGGGACTTGTCAGTTACATGTTACACATATAGACTGTGTGACTAGTCAGTTACACGTTGCACATATAGACTGGGACTTGTCAGTTACACGTTGCACATATAGACTGGGACTTGTCAGTTACACGTTGCACATATAGACTGGGACCTGTCAGTTACATGTTACACATATAGACTTTGACTAGTCAGTTACAGGCTACACATATAGACTGGGACTTGTCAGTTACACGTTGCACATATAGACTGTGTGACTAGTCAGTTACAGGCTTTACATATAGATTGGGACTTGTCAGTTACAGGCTACACATATAGACTGTGACTAGTCAGTTACAGGCTACACATATAGACTGGGACTTTTCAGTTACACGTTGCACATATAGACTGTGACTAGTCAGTTACATGCTACACATATAGACTGGGACAAGTCAGTTACACGTTACATATATAGACTGGGACTTGTCAGTTACACGTTGCACATATAGACTGTGACTAGTCAGTTACACGTTGCAAATATAGACTGGGACTTGTCAGTTACACGTTGCACATATAGACTGGGACTTGTCAGTTACACGTTGCACATATAGACTGTTTGACTAGTCAGTTACAGGCTACACATATAGACTGTGTGACTAGTCAGTTACAGGCTACACATATAGACTGTGACCTATCAGTTACACGTAACATATATAGAATGGGACTTGTCAGTTACAGGCTACACATATAGACTGTGACTAGTCAGTTACACTTTGCAAATTTAGACTGGGACTTATCAGTTACACGTTGCACATATAGACTGTGTCTAGTCAGTTACACGTTGCACATATAGACTGGGACTTGTCAGTTACACGTTGCACATATAGACTGGGACTTGTCAGTTACACGTTGCTTATATAGACTGGGACTTGTCAGTTACACGATGCACATATAGACTGGGACTTGTCAGTTACACGTTGCACATATAGACTGGGACTTGTCAGTTACACGTTGCACATATAGACTGGGACTTGTCAGTTACACGTTGCACTCATAGATTATGTGGCTGATAGTATTACACGCTACACCTATAGACTGCTTAACTTGTCTCTAAATTAAACATAATCATAATAATAATGGGGTCGGTTCACAGAACGTCATGGTCTATCGTGTTCAGACCTGGTCATAATCTCGTACACTCATCGTTACCAGCGATCGATAGGCAAAGAAGTTGATTTTTATATGAACACGCTATAATGGATATGCTTTGTTTCTAAATTGCTGAAACTGTAACATACAATTTCAAATAAAGCAATTTGTTAAAGTTCTCTGTTCAAATCAAAATTTATTCATCATTGATTTGTTAAATATTTTAACTTATACCAAAGCTGTTGATATACATTAAGCATTGTTTATTTAACCTTGAAACAAATCCAAATAATTTGTAGCATTGCAGGTTTGGGGGTCAGAAAAAAAAATTATATAACAAAAAAAAAAAAACCGATCACATTTTAAGACTTACCGAGAAATTCGAGCTTTTAGAGCAAGACATTCTCATTCACGTCCACGCAGACATTGACTTCTTTTTATTCGCTTGGCGTTCTGAGAACATGGGTTTTCATGTAAATGAAAGGAATCAATCGATATTTTAAAAAAAAACAACAACTCTGAAATCTATGAGTGCGTTTATTCCTAGAAGGTGAAACCATTCCACTATTTCTTAAATGTAGATGTTTCATCCATAATTTTGCCAATGAAAATGAATTTAGAAATTAAATGTACATATCAAAAATATTAAGGATCACTAAAAAAATGGAGTAATTGATTGTATTTTAAGTTAATATCATTACACGAATATAGTAAAATTAATAATGAATTTTTAAAAAATACCAAAGGCACACACAAAAAAACCAACAAAAAAACACTAAGATATTCATAATTTTTAAACAAATTTCATGAAACTTCACTATTAACACAATTTATACGATTCAAATATGTTCCTGTATATATTTGAAAGAATATAATCCCTTAAGACTTATTTATGTGACTAAAATCCTGCATTATGTCCTTACGTCCATGCACTTCTTCGAATCGCCTTATCCTGGTGTTTTCAAACTTTAAATTTCAAACATTCGAAGACCTTGGCCTGCTAAATATGGTTCCACCGTTTAAAGTAAAATAATGATTATGTTGACAGTGTGATCAATGTTTCTATTATTCATTCATTGCCACAGTTCATGGTTCACTACATACAGAGCTATACACGATCAAGGTGAATTGCACCCAATGCCATTTTATAACAATACCCAAGGGATAAATCAATAAAGCCGTCTACAACCATTCAATGACAATTTCAATATCATGTGAGTGTCTATCGACTTGGTGAAGTTAAAGCCTTTTAAAGATACCTTAAGGTTAGATAAAGTTTTATAATTTATTCCAATTTACCCACATGTATTCAAGCTAAACGGTAATAAATTTTTAGAGCAGTTGTAAAATGATGGTTTTCTTAAAATTTTCAGGCCTATGGAACAGTATTCCTTGTTTTCAGGATTTGAAGTTAGTGATCCATTCATGGACATAGGGTACCCACAAGAGTCCTCTAGGCAAATTTATCCTTGGTCAGTCTCTCCAGGCATATTTATCCTTGGTCAGTCTCTCCAGGTATATTTATCCTTGGTCAGTCTCTTCAGCCATATTTAACCTTGGTCTGTCTCTCCAGGCATCTCTACCATAGGTCAGTCCCTCAAAGCATTTTTGCCATATGCCATGCTCTCCATGCAACTTTATAGTAGGCCAATCCCTCCAGGTACCTCTATCCTGAGCAATGCTCTCCAGGCAACTTTGTTATGGATTAGTACTTCCAGGCATCTCTATCATAGGCCCTTCTTTCACGGCATTTCAATCATGAGCAAAGCTCTCCAGCTATCATAGGCTAGAAAATCCAAGCATCTGTATAATGGGTCAGGCTCCAAACGTATATTTGGTTAAAATGTATGTGATTATAATAGAGTAGATGACTCTTATAGATGAAACTCCATTTAGATTGTATGTGAGTCACAACTTGCTTTACACTTCTATCATCTCGCTAGATTCTATTGTATAATTAGATACAATTTGGAAGGTAAGAGTGACTTAAAGCTTAAAATTTAAAGCTATCTAGAAAAAATCACAGGTGTCCCTTTCCTCCGCCCCCCTCACCCTCTCTCTCTCTCTCTCTCTCTCTCTCTCTCTATCTAATATATAAAGCTGAAAGTTTGTTTGTTTGTCTGTTTGTTTGTTACCAATACAAATCCACACCGTTGGACCAAGGGTGGTGAAATTTTGCAGGGGACCCCAATTTGACCTGGAATAGGTCATAGGCTATGTTTTAACCCAAGGTGACCACCCCTAGGGTAAGGGGGCCCATTTTTTGCTTTTTTCCTTATATGAGCTATATAAAAAATGAAAATCACGTCAAAAATATTTGTGTCAAAATAGTGCGCACTGTGCAAGAGTCTAATATTAACACTCCCTAAGCGGGAAAACCCCATTAGTATTAGACTATAATATTTCCAATTGTAGGTTAAAGCATAAAACTTTGGGTAGTTGTTAAGTATACTTAAATATTAACGGTGTGGATTTTTATTGGTAACAAACAAACAAACACACAAACTTTCAGCTTTATATATTAAATATATAAAAACTAAAAATCAATAAATATCCTATTTTACTGATAGATAGAAGCATGAAACTTTGGCAAGTTGTTAAGTACGCTAAAGCAACGATATTTTGCGATAAACAATTTTTAACTTCCCATTCATGGGAAGCCGGGGGCCCAAATGTTGTGTTTTTTAAAACTTATATACGCTATATAAATACTGAAAATCAACCATTCTTCTATTTCCCGTGTAGTTAGAAGAATGAAACTTTGGGAAGTTGTTAAGTACACTCTCCTAACGCTAATTTGCGAAAAAGAAGTTCAAACTTCCCACTCATAGGGGGCCGGGGGCCCAAATGTTTTTTTCTTTTATTAGGAACAAACTCATCACTAATTCTCCAATGTACCGTGTCGTAAAAACATGAAACTTTTGGAAATTACTCTCCTGGCAATAATGGCAAAAAAAATAAAAAAAATAAATACAATTCTCACTTATGTGGTGCCGGGGGCCCAAATGTACTTTTTCTTAAGCGGGCTTTATTAACAAAATGTAGACAACGAAATACAATCACGTCTCACGAAAGATCAGGTTTCTGTTTAGGTGGAAGTACAATGTGGCTTATGAATCGATAAGTACAACCACGCAGTGGTAAAACGTGAAAAAAATATTTAAATGATCCCTTACTGGGAGCTGGGGGCCCAAATGTAGTTTTTTTTTTTACTAGGTGACCACCCCTAGGGTAAGGGGGCCCATTTTTTGCTTTTTTCCTTATATGAGCTATATAAAAAAATAAATATCACGAATTCTCTTATTTCGCGTGTAGGTTAAAGCATAAAACTTTGGTTAGTTGTTAAGTATACTTCTACGATGGAAACAGGCGAAAACAATATTTGAATTATCACTTACTGGGATCCGGGGGCCCAAATGTAGTTTTTTTTCCTATATTAAAAACTGACTCATCTCTAATTATCCAACTCTCCGTGTAGGTAGAAGCATGACACTTTGGTAAATTGTTGAGTAGCCTCTTTGAACGATTATTGGCGTAAATATTTTTTAGAAATCACAAAAAGTTTGGCCGGAGGCCCAAAAACTATTTTTTTAAATACTGAAAATCGATGCTTATCCACTTTCCCGAGTAGGTAGAAGCATGACACTTTGTGAAGTTGTTCAGTATACTTTCCCGGTGATAACAGGCGAAAACAATACTGAAATTCTGACTTATTGGGGCTGGGGGCCCAAATGTATTTTTTCTTCTTTGAAAACGGACTCATCACTTATTCTCCGATATCCCGTGTGGGTAGAAACATGAAACTTTACAAAGTTGTTGACTAGCCCATTGTGACAATAATTAGCGGAAAATAATTTTAAAATTCCCACTCATGGGGTCCGGGGGCCCAAATTTTTTTCCCTCTTACATGGGCTACTTAAAATATGAAAATCACTAATTATCCTATTTCCCGCGTAGGCAGAAGCATTAAACTTAGCAAAATTACTCAGCAGCTTATTGTGACAATTTTTTGTAGGAAATAATTTTAAATGTTACACTCATGGGTGCCGGGGGCCTAAAAGCATTATTTTTCCATTACAAGGACTAAATAAAATATGAAAATCACTAATCATCCTATTTCCCGCTTATGCAGAAGGATGAAACTTTGGGTAGTTGTTCAGTACAGTTCCACGATGGTAACAAATGAATATAATATTTAAATTCTCACTTCCTGTGGGCTGGGGGCCCAACTGAAGTTTTTTTCCCTTATTTTAGCTTTATAAAAACTGAAAATCACTAATTCTCCTTTTTCCCGTGTAGGTAAAAACATTAAAATTTTGGCAGCTATTCAGTACACGTCCATGATGGTAACAGTTGAAAATAATATTTAAATTCTCACTTACTGGGGGCCGGGGGCCCGCATGTTGTTTTTCTTATTTTAACAAATTTACTCATCCCTAATCTTCTAACTTTCCGTGTAGGAAGAAGCATAAAACTTTGGTATGTTGTTTAATAGCCTCTTGCCACGATTATTAGAATTTTTTAAAATTTAGAATTAAATTTCATAGAGCCGGGGGCCCAAAAATTTAATTTCTCCTTTTACTGAATATTGCTATTTTTCCTTTTTCCGTTTAGGTAGAAACGTGAGAATTTGGGAAGTTGTTTAGTACACTCCGGGAAATGGTAACAGGCAAAGAATATCTTAAGTGTCACTCAGTGGGAGCCGGGGAACCTAAATGTATTTTTTTTTATATACAAAAACTGATTCATCACTAATTTTCGGATTCCCCATGTAGTTAGAAGCATGAAACTAAGGAAACTGTTGAGTACACACCCGCGCTGGTAACAAGCCAAACAAATATTTAAATTGCCACTCAATGGGAGACGGGGACCCAAGTGTATTTTTTTTCTTAAATACGAAGTAAATCATCACAAATTCTTTAACATCCTGTGCAGGTAGATGCATGCATATTTAGGATGGTAGCAGGCAAACTTATCACTGAATTGCAGTTTTTGTTACCTTATATTAGCAAAATTACAAATAAACAAAAACTTTGGATACTCTGTAAATGCATTTTTTAAAAACTCGGAAGATACAAATTTGAAGACCTATGTTAAAATTCGTTTGGTCAATAAAATAATATTTTTCAATCTTTTGTGACCCTTGGCCCCTAATCTCTTTTTCGTTAACGTTTAAAACATTTTACCATTCGTTACCACTCTATTTTTAAATCAAATTTGGACTAACAAATATATTCATCATGATCCAAATGGAAATAAGCTGTTGTTTTGAACTATACAATTTGCACCAGTAGGGCCCTGGACCCAAATTTTAGTTTTTAAAAATAAGTTTTAATTTTTAATAGTAAAAACACATTTTTAGGGCTGGAGACCGGTTTGTTATTTTTAACATTAGTTATATAAAAGGTAATTTAAAAATTGTCTATTGAGTTAATGGATACATTATTGAACAAATGTGATTTTAAAAATAATACAGTTTCCAATGGGGTTATGAACTTTTAACGTCTGTTCCAAGACGGTTTAGTTAATATATTTAGCATATCCATCATGATTTAGATTGAAATCAAAGGGATATTGAATTAGTGTTTACCGGTTCTAAGCGCTAACTGAAATCTTAAAATACCGCTGCAAAGCGCGGGTAATTAGCTAGTNTATATATAATTAAAGTTTTCATGAAATTGTGTTGTAGTGAATAGATCTATATGTTATAAGACACTTTTGTGATTTTATTGTAGTGAAATTCAGTTTTCTACTTTGAGATAAGGTTATTAAACATATGTTTTATACTTTCACAATAGCAGTAGTCTGTCTTAAAAATTGACAAATAAGATATTACAAATATTATCATTCATTTTAAATGTTCTTTCTCATTACAGGTCAATAAACGAATATGAGTTTTTCTATACTTTTATTATTACAATTTGAAATTTATGAAGGTGCTGATTTTTTAGAGGGTGTTAAATAAATTATTAGTTTTAACTGCACTTTAAACATGTGAAGCAACAAAAAAAATTAGGCCCTAACACGTAACACATTTATTTGTTCTCTTAAAATCACACTATAATACATTTGCATTTACCTTATATTTTGTAACAAAAGGCTGTAGTCTATCTAAAATTAAAGCAACACAAATAACAAATTTTAACTGATGAAAATTCAAAGCTATGTTTCCAAAAATAATGTGAATTGTGTACGTTCATTAGCAGATACAATTTATATTTAAATATACAAGTTATATATTTTCTAGATATGGTTTTCAGGTAGCCCAAAAAATTTGCTACATTAATTAAGCTTTCATAAAGAACTCAGAAATACCCGATTAAAGCAAGGAATACATAAACTTTCTCATAAGGAAACAGTGTGAGTTGAAAAGTTGTATAAAGCTCAAGATCAGAGGCGTCACTAGGGTGGTGCATGGGTGCAGAACGTACGGGCTGACACCATCACAATTGTTGACACGAAAGTGTAAAATTCGGTATGTGCCACTTACTTGGAACTGTAATAATTGAAGGAGGCATATTGGGACAGCCGTGACATGGCGACAACTGTAACTATCGCTTGTTTAATCCTAAACATAAATGAATGTGGTTTTTAATAAAAGTTATTTATACCATTAGATCTTGGGATATTTATTTTTAATTTCATGCTCACTGGAGTAACCGGATTTGGACTGATTAAATATGTGATTTTGCCAGTTGTGTTTTTATTGCTTCTTTGTGATTTCTGTGTACAGTATTAGTTTCTTTTAAATAAAAATTGAAATCCATAAACTTATCAGAAATACAATTTTATCATAATAATTGCAGGCACTAAAAAAAAACCATAAGTAATTATGACAATAAAAACTTGGTGCATTTATAATTTTAAGAACTGGTATGTAAATGCCTGTATTAAAATCTATTATATGTAATTCTCTACGTCACTCAACCATGCGGAACACCAGCCACGTACGATGACTCTCTATATTTATTTCTCTTTAACGAATTTGGTGCAAACAAGTATGACGGTTGACCCTCGCTGAGGTTGACCACCGTCCAATCAGTTAATGTTTGGCCAGCTACGGACGTGACCCGGGATTGGGGGCATTGAGACCGACAATGTATCTTAAGTTCACTACCGTTGTTCCTTCATAAAATAACATGTATTTCGTAGTGCAATTGTTATTACATCCGCCTAAAACACGGAAGGTCATGGGTTCAAGCCTCAGCTTAGACATTAACTTTTAATGTTTAATTTTTTAAAAAAATGTTTTTGCAGTTCCTTTTCCCCCTTTGAACATGACTTTTCAACATGGCTGTTTACTTTGTTTCTTAACCTCGGAGAAGTGATCTCCGTTTTTCAGAGTAACCGAAAAGAAATCACTTTCCTCAACAATACTTTTAGTACATGCATACTTCAGGAGTATATAGGGGTGAGATAAGAATTATCGCGAGGTCCGAAATACTTCTCACTCAATATCATCACTTTTTTCCGAGTACTTCCGCGAGGTAACAATTCCGGTAAACCTGTGTCTATATACATTCTCTTTAGCGGTCCTTTGTCGAAGCTCACTTGCCTATCACACATGATTAACGTTCTGCTGCCATCTATTGGCGACCCTGGAAGGTCCACACAAATTTCACAGACTCCTTGTCACACCAATTGAACAAAACCTTGCCACTATCAAAAGTAACATGTACAACGGCATTTCAAAACATACTCTAACGAACAAATGAATTCCTCTGAAGAATTTCGATCCGCCATCTGTACATAAATAAAAAGAATAAGAACAAGACGAGTGCAAATAATCTAAACGAATGGCCTTAGCCAGGGTCGGCTAATCACAGTTAATGGTTGGCAAGATGGGGTGATGACGAGTTGGGGGTGGCAAGTAGCTAACATTATTGAACATGTTTCGAGACAAGCAAAATCGTCGGCTGTCATCCCACCCCCCGAGGTTTATTCGCGTTGTTCTGATTTCATCGTGATAAAGGTTTTGTCTGTCCTCACCCACCTCTTTAATTCTTTGCACTATTTATGAGTAAGTCTGGGGGGTATGCTACACAGCTTTTCGCATCTGTAGTAAATATTACCCTTAAAAAATGGACTTTATTTTTAGTAACAGCACATTAACATAAATTACAGGGCATATACTAAATAAGGTCTAGCCCTATGCCTACTTATATATGCTGTAAAGCAAAGCTCAAGACAGTGTTTTTATTTCGAGAAAACCTCGAACATAATAGAAACACATAAACTTCGGGATCTTTAAAACGAAAAAGTCGATTTTTTTAAAAACAAAACCAAATTATAATTATATTAGATATCAGACATTGAAAACAATTTAAATGGTTACATTTCAGCTCGAGAAAAAATTTAAAAAACTAAATTTTTAAAAAAATTTGTTGGAGCCAGTTTTGTTTCTTAAAAATAACAATAATCATCACACGTTTCAATCAATTTATTAGTAAACAAAATGAGGGGTAGGGCTGCAATCAGGCTTATAAAAAATTAAATGGAAAAGACGTAAACAAGGTAAGGGTTAGCCTGACCGGACGTAACAAAACAGCGCTGTTTTGTTACGTCCGGTCAGGCTAACCTTTACCTTGTGTAAGTCTTTTCCATTTAATCAATTTATTAGCAATTTAATGAATATGCACTTTTTATGGTTTGGGGCCCAAGAATTAATTTATGTAAAGTTAGAAACCCCTCAATGTTTTGACCTTGTTTATGATGAATATATGTGCAAACTGTGATCAAGATCCATCAATATATGTAAAAACGTAGTCATCACAATGAAAAAATGACCCGTGAGAAAAAACAACAAAGAGACAAAGTAGACTGTTATTTTTATTTTTATATTTCTGTAATATGGTATCAAAAAGACCTTTACATTCTTAAAGAAAATAATCCAATTTTATAATTAAATGCTGAAAATGTAGTTCAACGATTAATACGCTTTAGTTTCATTATATTAATCATGTAATTATAATTATTTCCCCATAAGCGATGCATTGCAAATTAAGTTGAACAAAGAGCTAACGGTGCACTTATTATTAGCCAAACAATGTGATTAGTAAAGATGTAGAAATTTTTATTATTGTCTATTTCCTGAGACAATTTTGGACATCAAGACTGAAAGGGAAAAAATCATTGCAATTTTTTAAAAAAAAATTTCTAGTTTTAAGATACTTCATATAATATTATAGGCATGTCTTATAGCTTGCTAAACCAAATTATTGAGTCTTGTAGCTCTGTACGCAATTTTTTAGCGAAAAGGAAACAGCATACTTTTTTAAATAAGATTTAAATATAAGATGTGACAAGCACACCTCACTGTAATGTCACATAAATTATTAATAAAAACTGTTAAAATGTATTTAAAAAACAGCAGTCCAAGTCAGAGAAACAACAGACCGTGTTAAGCGTCTAAGTCTCAGATTCTATTGCTTCACACATGATTGATCAGTTGTTTTCCTCTCAACTCATTTGAAATATTTAAGTTTTTCATTATTTTTTCAACAAGACATCATATTATTATTTCTAAGGGACCTGAAATAAAATAATTAACTTTATAAGGTAAGTCTATTTTCTTAAGTTGACTCCGTGAGGGCCGGTCTGTGGCCCCTGGAAGCTATGCGGCCACGGTGGGGCCACGTCCTTATAAGGACCAAACCTTTTTTAATTTTAACGTATCATCCTTATTAATTTCTTATCCCTACCGAAACCCGGTCCCGCGCATTGTTTCAAATACTAACCCTCATAGGGCCCTTCAGTTGCTAAGGACGTCTCTGACTAACTGTTTAAACATTTGTGGTGTAGCTCAAGAAATATTTAATTTTAGAATTAACTTCACTACATTCAAGAAATTTTAATATTAAATAGATTCAGGAATATGACAACTCAGTCAACCATAAAAATAAATTAAAAAATACAATAAAATAGCAAAATCACATTGTCTATCATGGATACCACAACTGAAGCATTCCAAATTTAAAATTCCTTCCCAGCATGCTATAGATTCCTCAAATTGTATATATAACAGTATATTTTCTAATGCTAGAAGCTGACATATAGTTTTTTTTATGTAGCTTTTAAGAACATTTATAACATTACATTAAGGAGACGGGTATCTTTACAGCCTAAATAGACCAATTTAGTTAAATGTGTGTGAATGTGTAATTTGAGTTCAGTGTCCTATAACTATTGCTATGTTTCACCAGCCGGATGCTCAAAAAAAAAAGCGATCAACTGTTGTGTAGAAATAAGATAACCTCGAGTATTTGTGTTGGAATATTTGGCTACTGATTTTCAATTAGTTTCTGGTATCCAAGTATAAAAGGCTTGCTCCGTTTTTATTGTTCTCATAATGTAAATATTATTTTTTGATGGGTTTTCTGCAAATATATTTTCTTTACCTATTAGGGGACTATTTTCATCACCTTCTCTGTGTGGTGCCTCATCATACATTATCTGCACTGTTTTGTTAATTTAAAAAAAAAGTAATTACAAATTCAATATTTAATCTGTATCTTCCGTTTGTACATAAGCGCTAATTAACGTGATTTAAAACGTGTGTCCTGATATTTAATATTTGTATGAAATATATTCTTACATTACTTGTTTAAACCTATTGACAACTCTAACCCTATATCTCATTACAGAAAAACATATTCGAAGGTTGCATGTGTGATTTCCAAACTTTGATATTGTAAACTTTGGGATAAGCAAGACTCTTATTCTGTTATCCTGTATAGTCGCAATTATTATTTTATATGCTACGATTTAGTTACTGGTGTTGGCAAATGCTCCAACTATATAAGGACTAAGTGTACCCAGGGTCAAATCCAAAACTATCATTATGTTTGTTTAAACGCATTTCACATTTCAAAAACTTTAGCAGTTTTACATGATTGGCGTACATTCGTCTGAGGAAACCCCTTGCATCTCTAGACGTGACCTGACTAAAAGACCCGGATTAAACGGCCTTGACACAACCGCCCATGCGAAAACGGCCCAAAGCAAATTGTTTTATCTTGAATTTTTCGTTTTTGTCAGTTTTCTTTTACACATTTAAAAAATGGTCAAATTGTATAATTATTCCGTGTGATTTTATGAAATCATTTCTTGGTATTGTTGTTTGAGAAGAATTTAATCAGAGTTACTGGATGAGATTCCAAGTCATTGTTGTTTGACTTGGACCCTCATCCAGTAACTGTTATTAAATTATTTCATGTGATCATAATTATTGTTTCTTGTACATTAAACCTGTCACGGTATTTGCGAGTAAAATACTAATACGATATTTGTATTTTTGACTATTAGTCCGTAAATTATTTCAGGGCAATTTTTACCGGCGCCGTCATGTCGGGCCGTTTTGTCCGAGACGTTTTGTCGGTTAACAATCTTTAGATTGTGTCGCAATCCTAGCCTAGACGTTAACTATCTCTAGAGCTAGATTGTGTCGCATTCCTAGCCTAGACGTTCACTATCTCTAGAGCTAGATTGTGTTGCATTCCTAGCTAATACGTTAACTATCTCTAGAGCTAGATTGTGTCACATTCCTAGCCTATATGTTTTTTTAAAAAAATATTTCCAACATCACTGTATGTATAGAATAAGGACAGCAACCGGTATTTTAACATGAACAATAAACGTTTTGTGCAAATTTCTTTCATGATCCATCAATTTACATACTTTTTTGTATCGCTTATTTTATTGAAAATAATGACAGGTTTGACCCCTGTATAAATCAAGTAAAAATTTGACATCATTTTAATTAACTTTTACACAAATTAGTTACTGCCAGTATATAAAAATATTCGTTATATGAGTTAAACTACTTCAAGAAAAACAAAATACATTTTAAAGTTTAGAATGAGTTGTGTATGAAAAATCTATCATTTATAATTATTCTTCTTGAGATAAAAAGTTTCAATCTTTACGTTTAACATGATTTTATTTTTTTCCCTCCAATTTAAGTAACAGCCCACATTCAACAGAGATGGCTAATACGAGTTTGGACGATTTCAGTGGAATCACATTTAAAATTTCAACGGCTGATATTAGCTGTAATAATCAATGTTTGCCTGACATTGCATATACAGTTGTATTTGCCTTAGAATGCATTGTTAGTTTCATTCTAGGTTTAGCTGGAATAGTCACTAACGTTATCAACATGTTGGTTTTATTACGTCATGGAATGAATGACTCTACAAACATTGTTCTATTTTCTTTAGCAATATCTGATTTGTGCATCTCGGGCTCTAAGACATTTGCAAGAATTATTTTGATATTTTCCAAAACTGATGTTATTTGGGTCTACAGACTTTTACCTTTCTTAGATGTTTTTTTTTCTGTTTCTAGGTGTATATTCTATGGATACAAGCGTGTGGCTAGTGTACCTTACATGTTTTGAAAGAATGATTGCTGTGTGTTTCCTATTTAAAGTTGCAAATCTTATATCTCAAAAAAGAATTACCTTTATTATTGTATTTATATTCGTATTTCTTGCTTTACAGTATAGTCATGAATTTAGTAAATATTACTTAGACTGGGCTTTTAATCCCTTATTTAACACATCAATTTTAACATCCTTTAAAGGACAAGAATACTATGACATTGAGTTGTGGATGGCAGTAATTATAATTTTAATTTTACCTATAATAAAGTTAATTTTACCAATGATAGCCATACTTTTTTACCACGTTTTTCTTAGTTTGCTTTCTTGTCTGGATGTCTTTCCGGGGCAAAAATTGAATTCCTTTTTTGAACCACTTCTGATCATCCAATTTTGATGAAATTTTGCATGCATACTTGATTCAC
>MUZC01001252.1:31548-50235 GCA_002072015.1 Radix auricularia | reverse complement strand
TTTAGTTCACAAAACGTGGTATCTTAAAAACTTTTTTAAAAATATTTTTATTTTATACTTTTTAGTTCAAATGAAAAACGTGGTGTTTTAAAAAGCTTTTTTATATATATATTTTACACATTTGCAATAATAATAAAACTCATAACATCAACTAAGAATATTGGTAATCTGTCAACATCAAGAACGAAGCGAGTCAGTGAAGTAAAATCTATTAAAATATCTATGATTATTTGTTGTTGTATGGCTTTCACAATATTAATACCTGGTGCTTGTATTCATTTTTATGTAATAGTTACAGGAGAAGAGATCCCTTTAGTTATCACGTATTGTACTGTACCTTTTGAAGAACTATTGGTACAAATAAACACTACTATGAATTTCTTTATTTATGTGGCATTAATTTCAAAATTTAAAACAACTTGTTTAAATTTATTTAAATTCAAGTATTTAATTCTTTTAAAAAAATCAGTCCATTGCATTCGTAATAAATATGTTGCAAGGTAAATCAGTAAATAGGAAATAATTTTTACATGAAAATAAATTGTTATTTTTAGGGTTATTAGTACAGGTAATTTTTAGAAAAGGTAACAAATCCTCAATTTTTTAAGATAAGTCTTTTATTTCATGGCTGCAATGTTTCAAACATTCAAATATTTTTTGCCCAAAATTAACGTTAGCTTGATGACGTGTTTTGAAATGACATTTTATTAGACCATACTACTTGAAAATGTGCTTTCAGTTGAAGATAATGTTTTTAATTAAATAAATATCATATTATGGGCTCGCCATGTGGAGTAGCTCTCTAGCTATCATAAGGTAGAGTTTTTTTTTTTGTTTTTTATATATTTTTTATATTTTTTTTTAAAATAGTACGTTTACTAATGAACGGGATTAATAAGATTGATTTAAGAGAACGGTCCCTTCTAATCAGAAAATTGAATATGTATAGGGATAATATGCATTTGGGAAAGGGTAAGGTTAATAGGCGGCAAAGTTTTATTTTTACAAAGAGCCGCTTTTGTGACATTTTGAAGGGTACTTTTATTTATGGCAGGTGTCTATAATATCAATCAAACCTGAGTGGCACTAGATCTAGCTTAGCCCGTTGAAAAGATGCTTTAAACTAAACTTAGGTTAAAAAAATGTCAAATTAAATTTTGATATCAATTCCTACTAATGAAGTTAGGCAATATATATATATATAAAAAAACAATTTGGTAAGCTAGTATGTTTTGTGATACAGAAGTCATTTAGTGATGTTAAATATATTTGTTCTTGTTGTTTATATATTTTTCAATTATTACATTTATGAGTTTTTTAGGTCGCCGATTAACTTCACAAAGGGATGCAGCTCTTTCTGGGAACCTTTTTTCCTGAAAAAAAAAGGTATTTTGTAAACTTCATGCCACCTCTAACACAACCAAGTATTTGTTTTTAGAAAATGAAAAAAGTAGAATGCTCATTTAATTTTGTATTTCAGTCAAGATTTAATCATAAAGGTTTTCAGAACTCATGTGGTAAATTGAAATAAAATGTTTTAAACATAGCTTTTGTTTCCAAAGTTACAAACGAATTGATTCATGATGTGTCAATTCGATATACGTAAATATGAGTGGTCAGGGTCATGTGCACTTAGTTTAATCTACGTCAATTCATCAGTCTCCAAGGCAAGTTTAGGCTAAATGATGTAGTTTTAGCTAATACAATAAATATGACATCATTGATGTTAGGCCAATGTTGCATAAAATGATTAGCTTACTGCTGGTGTTTTGGTATTGATCTTACATAATTCAATTCTGGGAATCGGTGATATGTGAGTCAGGATTTTGACTTTTCTTAAGAAGATTAAAAAAGTGTAATTATTTAAAATATAATTAAACAATACGTTTTATTTTATTAACGATATATTAAACATTGTACAACAATGAATTTATTTTATGTTACATATGACAACATGAATTGTATGTATTTTTTATATCCAAATTATTATTTATATATTGGAAGCGAGGCACAAAAATAGACAATTATATGAACACATGCATATAAACACAAAACTTTCGCTCGACTTTTTTACACGCATGTCTATTCCACCTGGACCAATGATTTCCTAATAAAATAAAGTCACCAATTACAGGATTTTCTTTTATTTAAATTATAACTTATGGATGGCAAAAAACAATTTTAACATTCATAAATATTTTTGTTTTAAAGTGTCCCTGCTTTTGTGACATTGAAAACGAAATATCTAAGGCATCTATAAAATAATGACAGAACACGATAAAAAAGCGAACACTCCTTTTTTTACCATAACTTAATGTAACCAAGTATAAAAGTAATTTGTATTAAAAATAGTTTTAAAATATTCTAATTTAAAAACCTACACAAAAATGTTCGCTTTCAGATCTTTTTAAAAAAAAAAAAAAAAAAAAAAAAAAAAAAGATTTTTAAGATATAAGTTTATAAACAAAATTAACAAACAAAATCTATTTTTAATATAAATTAATATTTTTTTGTTAAATGATAGTGATAAGGAATCTTCTCTTTTTGTGATGTTTTTAATGTATGGCTTTCAGAGATAAAGAACAATGGCAGAAGGACTATTAAAATAGTGTGCATGTTAAAGGGACCTCAAATAAAATTTGGTCGCTGTATATTATGTGGTAATTAAGTGTTGAAAGTTTTTAAATTTTTATTAAAATTGATATTTATTGTGGAAAAAAATGATTTTTCTAAAAGTGTTGGTTATAAGAAAATGTGTAAAGAGAGAGTTCCAATAAAGATGCAGCAGTCAAAATATGTAAGAAGTTTTGGAAGGTTTTATGTGAACTCTCTTACAAGCTGTTATTGAAGAAGTCACACGGTACTGCTTTATGCTGATTTCTTTTAAGAAGTGAAAATGCTCCATATTTAATTATTAAATCAACTACTACTATATCAACATTAATTGTGTTGTACAATTGTTGTTTTAGATGTGGTCTGGGGACGGTAGAAATTGTTTGAAAAGATCAGATTACCTCATATTGAAAACTAGGCTAAACATTTCAATGCCAGGTGATAGCAGGAAAAACATTAATGTAAAATGAATTAAATATGCAAGAAATTATTTTGTGTGTGGAAAAGTTATTCAGCTGCTGTTGTAAAATTAACTTTGATTTAACTTTGTGTACCTGTAAATTGTAGAGTTATGATTAACGGACATTTTTAAAAAAATTGTGCTCATATAATTTTAGAGGAACCAATGTTTAAAAGTGGATGATTAAATCTGTTTCCAAAACAAGATCCCGGTCTCTTTGCTGCCTTACCGAGTCGCCTTTCATGTCTCCTCATAGCTTTATATTTCAGACGGAACTAGTCATGGCACAAGTGCGTCTCCTTATTTAGCCTGAACTATCTGCTTACAAGTTCTCGGATCGCTATATTTTCTTGTGAGGTTATAGATTTGTGTGTGTGTATGTGTGTGAAAGTTCTAAATGAAATTACTTTTAACAATATAAGACAATTATGTCATCATATATATAATGTTTCTAATGTCTTTTATTGAGATATGCATATAACTTTAAACAACATAAAATATAATAAAATACAATAATAACAATGCTTATTTTTTTTAAAAAAAAGCATAGATTACAGGTGATCTTTTAATAATATTCCTGAAAGTATATACTAAAATGTTATTTAACTGAATCATTATTTTAATGATCAAATAGTAATACAAAAATTGCAGATATCACACCCTGAAACTGCAATAGGTTTTATCCCATACAGTTCCAGATCATTGTATTAATGAGTTTAATGCCTGCTTTAATCTGATCTATAACTAATTTCTTAGATTTAATCTGCTCTACTAATATATTACATTTAATTTGCTCTAGTCATATATTAAATTTAGTCCAATTGTTCATGTATTAACAATGACACTCTTCAGATACCTTGTTTAATATTCATTTGATGCTCATAGAATTTAATATTTTAAATGACATAAGAAAATAAATTACTAACAGCATTTGTTTCCCGATTATTTTTCTTACGAGAGTGAATCGTAGGAAATATAATAAGGTAGCAAAGGTTTCACATCAGACAAACAACACATTTTTTCTGTAAGCTGTTGGAATGCACATCAGAAACTACATGTCTTACATCTCACAGAGAGAAAAACGGAGGCCATCTACTCGTTAGCTTGGTCCTCATCTGGTTAGACATAAATAAGTTGCAAGTAAGGATCGCAATCTGCAGAGTGAATTCGACTACGGGCTGGTGTATTGATTTCATTAGTTTAAGCATTTCTTCAGCTATAAGGAGTATATATAACATCTCCAGACAACGTTGTAGGTGTTCGCTTGTCGGAAACTATCAAATATTATTGTATTAGTTAAAACAGTTTCATTTGTTCAAGAAGTATTTATTTTAAAATTTATATGAAATTAACAATAAGTAAAATGAATTACATATCATTATTTGAAAACTTGTAAGGCTTTTGAGACGATTAATTAAAATACCCACCCACAGTAGACAAGTAAAAACTTAAACTACAGTAGACGTTCCGTGTAATACCTTCATCACTACAATAACATGAAACACGTAGGTACATAAGAATAACCACATGTTATATGATAAAATATGTAGGTAAAATGAAAAGTAAAGGAAAAACAAAAGCAAACCAGGACACAACCAACAGCAATGAAATAACATTTTAATTTAGTTATACTAAAAATTTCATAACATTGCCAGCATCGTTCACGCTATGCTTGTTATTTTTTTTTTTTAGAATCTCAATATTCGACTGATTTGTTAGTTTCTGCAAAAATTAATCCACATTTTATTGTATACTATGAGGTCTTCATTAGCTAACACAAGAATGACCTTACTTAATTTGCCCGAAATGTCGCTTTTTTCATTCAAGGTCATAAGCTTTGCCCTTGTCTACTATGGGTTGAATTTTTAATTAATCGTCTCACAGCCTGCAACCAACCAGAACTAAACCACCATGGCAACTGTGTGTACGGGATTACTGGAGAAGATTCAAAACGTATCAAAATATCACTATTAGTTAAATATTTGAAACTTGTAACACTAGAGGATAAAAGAGCCAAGAGTTAAGCATTCCAGTTGAATTTTTCTCTATCGTATAAGCGTACTTTCACATAGATAGGTAAAATGCATTTACAAACTATATATTCTAATCAGCTGTAAACAGATGATTACAACCTTATAGAATTTACGAAGGAACATAGATTGTGTAAGATTTAATCCCTAATAAAACCATGTTGGGTTCGATTTTTTCCCTTTTTTTAATGAAATTATTTAGACTAACAAACATAACAACATAGTCATAAAGAATGGTGTTAAAAATCCATTGAGTTAAATGACTAGAAAACCGTTACGCTGTACACGTTTTAAATGAAGAACTTGGGTAAGCATTTAAGTAATTCACTAGAAAAAGAATTAAAAAGGAAAAAATCCATTTAGAAAGTTTGAAGTAAATTAACTCGTGAGGAAATATTGATGCTCTGTCAAGCAAATCCCAAAAAGGTGGAAATGGGAAAGCCTAAGAAATAGGAAGTCTGGCGGGTAAACAAAGAAATCCTCTTAAGTTTTGTGTGTAGTGGGTGGGCACAAAGTTAGGAACCTAACACGCATAAAGTCAGCTACCAAGAGAGCCGTAAGGGAGGAGACCTGGCATTTTCTATGAAGATATTTCAATTAAAAAGAATAAACACTTTTGCAAGAGATAAAATTGTATTCGGAAGTAAGAACAAATTAAAAGGGATTTAGTCGGATTCCAATTATTGTAAATGGTGAAAAATTATCTAATATTTGTTTAGCTCAACCTTGAAGGTAAATTAGAAATATTGAGTAAAGTTTACTGAGCTAAAGAAGTGGAAATTAAAGAAATAGCTCATAATTAATGTAATTGGATACACATAAACCCCACCGGAAATAACACAGATTCTTAGACAACACATTTGGCAGTCAGAAAACGTTTAATTAAAGCAACACTATACTACATTGTGAACGAAATAATTTGCTCCTAAGGTTGAGATAAAAGACGTTCAACATTGCACGTTACACTAATTAGAATGCATTTATTGCCAAGAAAAGCAGATTTCAAGGCGAAACGATTTACAACATAGTTAACAGATTATGTTTGTAAACAGACAGCTAGGATTGTAAAATAGTCCTTGAAAAATTTAAAAAAAAGTATAAAGGAAATAAAAATCCGAGAAAGTTATTAAAATTCATGAATTTTTATGGAAATTCAGAGTGGTTTATAGTCTATAGACTTCATCACAGGTTAAATTTTAACGGATATATTTACTACTATATTTACTAGTGATGAAGTCTATAGATTCTAGATTTTGAATTGGTGCAGTTTTTGTGTAAATAATTCCAAGACTATGGTTGATATATACTTGTATTATTTACTTTATTCGTTTATAACCTAACCTATCTTTGAAACTACTTCTGTGATTTCATTTTAAACTGTGTCGCTCTAATTTGTAAGAGGTATACATGGGTAAAAAAATGATATTCTAGTTCAACTGCTTTTATCTCGGTTGAGACCTAGAGAGAATAAAACATAGCGCATTTTTAAATATGTAGTCTTTCTAAATACTTACATTGTGTTTTAGCTCTTGAAATTGTTTGGAAAATTAATATTTTTTATTTTTAAAAACAGTTACGTAAAAGAATGAGAGATAAAATGTTTATGTTATCTGTTGGGGATGTGGGGGGGGGGGGGTGGTGAGTAAACATATAAAATTTAAATTATAGATTTTTTTTATTGTTCCGAAGGTTTCCATTAGAGAATAATTGAGGATTCTGCTCCCTGTTAACTTTACGTACTTGATGAAACAAACTTTTTTTAGTAGATATTTTTATAATATGAAAAGGAACGAGATCGAACGAGAAAACGTGAGAGAAGCCTGAAGAGAACACTACAAGGAAATGGATCCCATAAATGCAATGGGATCATACTGGGGTAAATAAACAAACAAACAAAATTATGAATTGATTTAATAAAAATGAGATCTTGTTGAGGATCATTGAGGGTATTTTATCCCTTTGAGTTATGGAATCACCTTAGCTTACGGGATGAGACAAAGTATGGAAATCCTTTATGTTACGGGATAGATGTAAAGTTATTCGGCTAAAAGCGGGATTTTACTATTCAATAAGATACTATTGGTATATTTGATCCCTGTGTACTAGGAACCACAAAGGTAAAGTGATTAAAATAACGAAGATGAGTTCACAATGCAACGTAATCAGAAAATGTGTAGGAAATTGAAATAAGATTTAAATTCTTAAGTGGGGGAAGGGGGCAAGAAAGATGTTTAATAAAAGGATCCAATTAATCAACGTGATAGTTTATTGCTATGTGATCCAATGTGTCAAGGTATGAGAATCACTGTCAATGAGTGGTTCTGAGTTGTTGTGAGTTATTGTGAGTTGTGGTGAGAATGTTTGAACTCTATTCAGTTGACGGACTTTTGAATGTCAGGCAATCACTTGAGAGTGCGCGCAAGGGCTATATATAGTGGGTCTGTGTAGTGTTAGACGAGTGGAGAAAACATAGGAGAGACTAGTAACGTCATAGTGTGGACGTCGGCCAGGGCTGTGTTGTTGACAGATTGTGTTATCGAGGTTGCTCGAACACTGTGAAGGCTGTGAGCCTGTATGCCTATGCTGTAAGGACTCGAACACTGTGAAGGCTGTGAGCCTGTATGCCTATGCGGTGATGTCTCGAACACTGTGAAGGCTGTGAGCCTGTATGCCTATGCTGTGATGTCTCGAACACTGTGAAGGCTGTGAGCCTGAATGCCTATGCTGTGATGTCTCGAACACTGTGAAGGCTGTGAGCCTGTATGCCTATGCTGTGATGTCTCGAACACTGTGAAGGCTGTGAGCCTGTATACCTATGCTGTGATGTCTCGAACACTGTGAAGACTGTGAGCCTATATGCCTATGCTGTGATGTCTCGAACACTGTGAAGGCTGTGAGCCTGTATGCCTATGCTGTGATGTCTCGAACACTGTGAAGACTGTGAGCCTATATGCATATGCTGTGATATCGCGATGGCTGTATGGACTGCAGTAGACTGAAGATAGTGAAGAATTTATATCTCAATAAAGAACTTATCTTCGACAAGAGTCTGTCTTATTAAGATTGTATCCAGAACCCAGAACGCAACACAATGCACTAATTTATAAGAGAAGTGGTTTTACTTCATGATTTAAATCCCATTATATAATGGAATCAGAATAGGCTTTGTGATATCAATGAAATATGATGTCATATGAATTAAAACCAAGAACGTAATTGATTGGGTAAAAAGTAGATCCATACTGTAGGCCCAAAAAAAGTCGTGTATATCAACTGCTGTAAAATATTTAAAGAAAAAAATGAGAGAAAACTTAAAACAGGGCAAATAGATTTAGTCAGGAAAAAAGCATATGAATAAATAATGGATTAATACATTTAGGAAGCAAAAAACGCTCTGTTATTATTTATTGTAGTAGCCAAAGGCATTTGCGCTTTGTGTTAGCATTGTATAAATAAACCTTTGAAAGATGCCTCACATACTATATAAGCCGTACAATTTGAAAAGGGAACTTTTCTTTTTTTTCTCAACTTAAGGTCAGTTACAAGTTAAGTATTACAATATTACCCAAGTAATAAGGTCGTCTTTTCTGTTTGTACTTTTAACAACAACCAAAATCTGTTTGTACTTTTAACAACAACCAAAATCTGTTTGTACTTTTAACAACAACCAAAACCCAAAATAAGCCAGTGTCTAAATAGCCAGTTTTCCCCTCATTTATATGACACAAAACTAGAAGGACGTTACTCATTTACGTCATAATTTGATTGTCTCATGATTAACGTTAACCCATCTGCATTTTGCATGATTGACCTTAAAAAATTAAGCTCAATAAATTTCCTTCGCACCTAACTACAAACGGTTAAAGGTTGAATGATTTGCAGAAAATTATAATTTGTCTTTAGGACAGTGATGACGCTGTGTGATTTTATTCACTTTTTCAATACTCTTTCTTTTGATTAAATGTGGTTAAAACGATAGATAAATCTCAGAATAACATTTAAATATTAAGTATGGAAATATTATATTTAAATATTTCATTTAATAAACAGTTTAAACCGTAATGC
The DNA here is from genome assembly GCA_002072015.1 of Radix auricularia. Taxonomy (NCBI): domain Eukaryota; kingdom Metazoa; phylum Mollusca; class Gastropoda; family Lymnaeidae; genus Radix; species Radix auricularia. The sequence goes on along the minus strand of MUZC01001252.1, from coordinate 41,067 downwards.
TTGATCTTTAGCTGATTATTTTTAATATATGTGAAAAGAATGTAATGGATCACTTTCATTTCTATAATATTGACATTTATCATGAAAATTAACATTAAAAAAGGGGAGGGCTGTACATGCTATAGAGCAGAAACATTTATTTTTTATTTAAATACATTCAATAAAATGAAAATCAATTAAAATTTACCGTATTTACAGTATCAGGCTGAACCATTTTTGAGTTTGTGATAAGCTCTTGTAAAATTTGTTAACAGATTGATTGTGGGGAGTTACAATTTTAGAAAATGCATTTTAAAATTTAAATCAATTGTGCAATAAACAAAACCATACAAAAAATACGTTTTCGAATTACTTGACATACACGTTTAGAGTTGAAAATTTCTGTTAATAAACTTGGTATATATACACTTAGGAGACTGTATGAAATAAATGTATGGTACTGAAGTCTTAATGTCATTTTCTCGTGGCTGGGGGCACTGAATATAATTTTTTACTAAACGTTTAATATTGCAAGCACAGTCCAGGAAAGAAGAAAAAGAGGCTTACCAAGGAAGAGATGGGAGAATGATATCAAAGAATTGACCGCCTGTCATTTAACGACCCCCAGAAGGCGGCACAGGACGGGACACACTGAACGAGATAGTGTGCAGTTCACAATGGTGTCCAAACGACCCAGCGGGTTAAGGGACAGTTCAGTTAATATTGTATTCCCAATTCAATCACACGATATTGGGGAATATAGATAAATATATTTATACATTCGCTATGAAATTGATTGAAATAAATATATTTTCGGAAGTTGTATGGTAAACTTATGGGCCAGGTGACCCTAAATTATTTTCTGTTTTATCTATATGCATTTCTTATTACTGTGTTTGTTGCAACATATGACCGATCTGCCAGTTATATATATAACAAAACGAGTGCAATACCTGTGCGTGCTAGGAATAATCATGATAAAAATGAGACATTATTCGTGTTGTTGTTTTCTTTTCTTTTATTTGGGGGGGGCGGGGGCTCTCATATTCTTTTTGCAAAAATAGAGGTGAGTATAAAGTCAGCCCGACCAGCATCTCTTTTTTTGTGTCCTGATCCCTTTTTCCCTCTATCTTTCCTGTTGTTACTGTGTGTTCTGGTTTGCCTCGTTTGATGTGTAAAAAAAAGAAAGAAAAAAAAGTAGAGTGTCTGTTTCTCATGTTAGAAATAATTTTTATCTTCTTGCCTATTTATTTCATGTCACGAAAACTAATTTATTCATACATTAAGGTTTGCGCATAAAGAAAATGTGATTTCAATTTCCCTTAGCATGTTGTATTATTTAGCAAAATCCACGAACTTTTTATTCTCATGTGTGTTTGTACTAAATCTCTTGTACTAAACCTTGTAATCTGTGGTAGTAGTCAGTTTTTGAATGTGGAAAATACTATGACTTGTTGAGCCTTCTCGTCCATGGGGAACATCCACCGATCATCGTCGGCGTCTGCACTTCTTATTAGGAGTTAGGCCACCTACAAGAGACCTCCAGGCATCTCTATCCTGGGCTATATTCTCTAGGATCTTCAATTCATGGTCAATTCTCTTGATGTCTGCCTCCAATTCTCGGCGCCAGGTGTTTTTTGGACGGCCTCTTTTCCGTTGACCCTGTGGGTTCCATTTCAGGGCTTGCCTTGTTGAATTATAAGCAGGTTTCCCTAGTTTAAGACCGATCCACCTCCACCATGACTAGAGACGAATATTTCTAATTTCTATCTTTTCACTAAAGTAATTATTTCTTTCGTGGACTCAATTTTTCAAGAACATTAATGGACATGCATAAATTTATAAGTTTAAACTGAATCAGTGCAGAAGCAGATTTTATTCATCTTGTTAAATGTTTATTATACGTTGCCAACTTACTCGCAATGAATTACTAAGAACATTTATGCCACTTTGTTATTTAATCATACCCCAGAATAAAAATATTCACATAAGCAGTGTTCATTTGAAATTTTATGTTCATATGCGTACATTACTTCAGATTATCATATTGAACAACCAAACCCAAGCGTTTGCATTTACAGATTTTGATTGAAGTTTTTAAAAGTAAATAAACATAAAACAATCTGAAGGTTTGTCAATACAGGAAATTATCTTTCTGTTGTGTGCAATTTCTTCACAAGTAGTATGAGGCTTTTAAGTTTTATTTAAGTGTTTTTTAGAGCATACTAATGTCAAATAGAACTTACTTTTGTTATAATTATGTTCGTACTAACAGGTAAAATTAACAATTAAAACAGCATAGATTTCAAAAATTAAGATTTTTAGTATAAAAAATTTAGTACAACGTATTGCCATATTCTGATATTTCTCGTACTTTTAACCTCGAATTCCAGTTTTTGTTTCTTTGTTTTCTCAAAAGAAATAATCGTGTGTATGATAAATAACAAAAATTACATATCTCCTATCTTATCTTAGATATACAGACGCTCCTTCTATGCAGAAGATAATTGCGTCCACAGACCATGAGAGATGATCTGTTGGCAAGTGATGCAGCGGTCACAGGCAACGGCTATAGGGTTACCACGCATTACCCCAGCCGCCTAACTATTGTCTAGTTAGGTACCCATTCGGAGCTGGGTGACTCGGGGACTCCTCAGGCCCCGAGAACAAATCCTAACCTTTGTGTGGATTCGAACTCGTGACCATCGGTATGACAGTCGAGAGCGCTACCTCTCGACCACCACGTCTCCTTGTTTCTTTAATTCAATAATTAAATACAATTACTAAATAAATTTTTAATAAATGTTTAGAAAATATCTTTAAGAAGTTTTAGTTTTTTTATCATAAAAATACTTGAAATGAATTTAATATTTTCAAAGCTGCACTGCATCACTTAGTGCTCAGTGTTCGATCACAAAGATTGCATTAAAACCCAGCTATATTTCATTTAAAAAATTGGGGTGAGACTGCAATTAGGCCTATCAATTGGTAAATGGAAAACAGGTAAACATTGTATGAGTTACCCTTACAGGATGTAGCAAAACAGCGAACGTTTCGGCAAAGACCCTTCTTCAACGAACAAAAAATACACAAATAAAAGGAATGTAAAGAAATTAAAAATAAATAACTTAGCTTGCGAGGAAATCCAAAGAGTCAGTGAAAGCAATCGCAGCTTGACAGTAGTATGAGCTTATATAGAAACGTAGAGATAAGGTGTGGCAAAACTATTAACTATTAGTTAGCGCTAAAAGATAAACTGTCTGAATTATTGGCCACCGCTGAAATAGGCTAATGTGGAGATGGTTACCAAACTATTATTATTTAATATACAAAGTGCCCTAATTCGTTAAATGAATAATTAAACAATATGTTTTCATTGGACCCATCTCCTCTTAGTTTGTTAAAATTTGACGCAAGGTTCCGTTTCCCTACCAGCTTCGTTATGCAAGATCTTGCGTGACTGCCCCCTCCTCTAAAGTGGGTCCACCTGCTGTGCTTAGTGGCCCCTCCCTTACTGTCGGTTTCAAAACGGAATCACGCCGGGGTCTGAACTATACTCAAGCTTGGCTTATTGAGAAAATAAATTGTGACTGAGGACGAACAGTTGGTATTCAATATCGGCATTGTAAGGAAGACTATTAACTACTAAAAAAAGTGGAGTAATATAGTTCTGTTTTTTTACCTTAAGAACTGGCCTGTTAGTTGTATTTTACGCTTTTTGTAGCTTTTCTATGGAATTTTTTTTTTTTTAATTTTGCGTCTATGGCCAATAACATTGCGCTTTATGTTTACTCTATAGAATGCAATGAAAAAAAGTTTATAGGAACCTTACGTATGTCGTAGTTATATGTGCACGCGTAAAAGAAATTGTTATGTTATATATGTTATTAGATCTTTTCGCTAAAATTTATTTTAAAAAAAAATATAGAAACTATTTCTAAAATCAAATTACAGTTTATTGTTTATAAGCATTTAACACACAAATTTAGCCGTGAACATTAAAAAAAAAGATTATTATTTAACAATCGCACCTGTAATCTTGACGCAGGCAATTTAATGGCTTAAAATGATATGTTTCTTTTAATTACTAGTCACAATTTATGATATTATTTTTAAAATGCAGCAATTTTCTTTCAAATAAAAAAAATATATTTTGTAAGTTGTTAAGATTTAAAAAAATAATTAAAAAAAAACTACCAACAAAAAAAAACAACAAAAAAAAAAACAAAAACAAAAAAAATACAACAAATCAAACAAACTACAATATACTTAGTTGGTATTAAATGTCACTACTTAGTAACGGAGCGACCATCAAACACGTTCATAACTTTCCAACCGTATGTTCATTGTTCATAGCTAGACTTCCAATCCCAGTGGCTGATTTGATCACAGGCGGTCATTACACCTGAAATAATTGCATTTATATATTTTAACTTACGCCCATCCAACGTGTTAAGCTGAATTTCTTCATGTCGATAAAAGGAAATCAAAGTTTAACATACACAAAAAAATACATTTCTTTTTTAACCCATAGCCTGATAAAATTTAAACTTTTAATGATGTAACTACATAAAAGTCTTCAGAAACGTATGTAAAAAAGGAAAATTGTTTAAAAATACTGTCATGAAGCTAAAGCAGTGCAATGAATGTCGAATAATATGTTTTTATATACAGAATGAAAAAAAGTAAAGTGTAGGCTATACGAATTATATATATTTAAAATATTACATTTTAGTTATTTATTTCTCAAAATATTGATCGCTGAAAAAAAAAAAAAAAAAAGATTACCTTAATAAGAATTTATTCTTATAAAAACCCAATTCTTTTCAATAAGAATATTGCAACATGCCTACTCAATATTTAAATAAGTTGTCACAAACTAAATTAGTGTAAATGATACATTTAACAGTAAAAAAAGAGAGGCAAATTATATAGATAATAATAAAAACGAATAAAACCAAATATTAAATTTTATATATTTCAACAATTAAAATGCAATCAATGAATGCTGTAAAAAATGCTTAAAAATTCATTATCGAAATGAAAAATATCAGTAGAATACCAGATAGAGAGGGGGGGGGGGCAAATTCAAAAGTCGCCCGGGCGCCATACTTGAGGGTTGCCCCAAAATGTGTGTTCGAATTTTTAAAAATTAAATTCTACGCAACCACCATATTCGGATAGCCCCTCAAAGAGGGCAAGCCCCTTTGGCCTGCAATCCCTAAAAATCCCTCGCTACGCCACTGAAAAAACATGTTTGGATTGTAGCTATCAATGCAAATACGAGATTAATTTAATATTATTATTTTGTTATATTGGTGTAAATGGAGAAGAATATTTTATATTGTACTAGCATACCATGTTTTGCGTTTCAACGATCTCAGTAAAGATGACTATTTAAGAATTCAATGAGTGATACGTTTTAAAATCAATTTTTCCCGAAACCTACACGGAAGTGAGAAAAAAGTCCAAGTGTCCTAAAAATAGATAAATCAATTAATAATTTAAAAGCTTTAAAAAAAACGACATTAATGGGCCATGCTTTAAAATGAGTGATAATTAATTATTTTTTGTTTGCTATTGTATTTAAAATTTGTTTCTCAATATCGTTTAAAATTGATTGGGACATTAAATCATTTAAGTGCATTACAAAACATTTTTGTACGCCAGCTTCGAGGGATTTGACATTTAGAGTTTTGTTCCCTATAGTAATTATTTATAGACTCGAAAGTTTAGGGTTGGGGTTATGGTTAGGCAAGATCCGTTATTTTTTAGTAACTTAAGCTAACACTAATTATTGTAAAGGTAATATAAAGTAAAAAACGACAGTTAGGGGCCCCTATGCCCATTCTGCGCATGATGTCAATTTCAAAAAGCTGTTTGTTTTAATTTAGTTTCATCATTCTAATATTCCTCTAGATTGTTAAACATTGAATGGCGAAAATATCTTAAGCATATACCAAAAACCGAAATTCGGGGCCCGCAGCCCAGAAGTAAATTACATTAGAAGTTTATAAGTGCTCTATAGCATTTTAATATGGGCTACCAAGATTTTGTTAACAAATTTTGGTTAAAATCAATTCTTTTACACAAAACCTTACGCTTAAACGTAATTAAAGAAAAAAAAAAACGTGATGGGGCCCATTCAGTGACAGATGTAAAGTTGAAAACACCTGTTTATTTTAATTTGCATGATAATGGTTATATTTGACATTATTTGCCGAAATCGTTAATTAAAAATTGAATGGACAAAGTCTCTTAAACATTAACCAACTCCCCCCTCCCTTTCAAAACAAAAAAGACACTTTGCATCCCCGGCACCAAAGGAATGGTCAGTAAAAATTCAAGCCCTTATAGTATTTTAATATTGACTATCAAGTTTGTGTATACCAAGTAGCTAACGCTCAAACGATTTTTATATAGCTCATATAAGCATAAAATTACATTATGGGCCACCGGAGCCCATTGTGTGTTTAATGATCAAAGAAAGTTTCCTGTTAACTTTCTGAGAGTGTACGCAACAGTCTCCAAAAGTTTCATTACGATTGAATACATGGTTTTCTCAGCTTTAAAGGATATGCACACACACATTTATATATACACTATCAATTTACCCGCGCTTTGCTGCGGTAAATTAGGATTTGAGTTATTAAAAAATGCGTCTTTTTATATTACAAATTATGAAAAAAAAACTATATTTAGGTAATCGTCCTCAAAGTAAGAAAGGATTTAATATTTTTTGCCTCTCACCATCATGGGAGTGTACTCAGCAACTTCCAAAGTTTCAAGCTTCTATCTGCACGGAAGCTTGGAACATTAGTGTTGATTTAGTTTTATAAAGCCCATTTTAGGAGGAAAAAGGCCCCCAGCCCCCAAGGAGTGGAAATTTTAAAAATGTATATAATTACGTTCCTTATTACTTCGCTGGATGTTACTAAACAACTACAGAAGGCTTTATACTTATACCAACACAGGAAATGGGAGAAATAGTAGATTTCAGTTTTTAATAGATCATTTCATGGAAAACTACATTGGGGCCTCCAGCATGCAGAAAGTGATAATTTAAATATATATTCACCTGTTACCATCAAAGAAGTGTACTCAAAAACTTCCCAAAGTTTAAAAATCTACATCCTTGACACAAATGACAAATAGTGATTTTTCAATTTTTATATAAAGAGAAATAGTCTCTGGGCCCCCAGCCCAACATAATTTGTAATTTGAAATTTCCTTTTATTTGTGAGAGGGTATTCAACGACTTCCCATATTTTCATGCTCCTGCCTACACGGGAAGTTGGAGAATTAGTGATGATTGAGTGAGTGAGTGCATTAAAAACTATATTTTGACCCAAGGCCCCCAGTAAGGTATATTTTAAATACGTTTTGACCTGCTACCATCATGGAAGTGTATTTAAGAACCCCCAAAAAGTGCACGCCTTTACCTATTCGGAAAATAAGAGAATTATAGCTTTTCAAGTTTTATATAGCACATATAAGATGTAAAAAAACGGTTTTTGGGCCCGGCCCCCATGAGTGTGTATTTCAAAATTGTTTTACAACAACTTTTGTCGTGAGAGTGTTCTCTACAACTTTCCAAAATTTCTTGCTCCTACCTTCACGGACAATTGGAGAATTAGTGATGAGTCAGTTTTTAATATAAATAAAACTATGTTTGGGCCCCCGGTCCCCCCTGAGAGGGAATTTTAACATTATTTTTGCCAATTTTTGTAAGGAACGTGTAATCGAAAAAAATCCAAAGTTTCATGCTCCTACCTACAAGGGAAATAGGAGAATTAGTGATGAGTCGGTTTATAATATAAGAAAAATTATATTTTCGGCCCCTCCTCCTCGGCCTTCAACGAAAGGGAGTTTAAAACATTTGTTTTCTAATTTTCGTCGGGAGCGTGTACTCAAAATATTTCCAAAGTTTCATACTTTTACTTTTACGGAAAATAAGAGAATGAGTGATTTTCACTTTTTTTAAAAGCTCACTTAAGGAAAAAAAAGTTTTTGGTACCCCGGCTCCCATGAAAGTGAAATTTCATTTTTTTTTTTCAAATTATCGTCGAGAGCAAGTACTTTACGAGTTTCCAAAGTGTCATGCTTCTAGCAAATAGTGAGTCATGGCTTCCCTTTTATTAGTATAGATGTATATAGAATTAGGGAAAAGGCATATTTAGGGACTTTCGACCATATTCTGTGCAAGATGTCAATTCCAAAAATCTTTTCATTTCAATTTAGTTTCACATCAAGGATATATTTCCCGAAATCGTTAAAGGTGAATGGAAAAAATATCTTAAACATTTACAAAAGGACATTTGGGGCCACAGGCCAAAAATAAAATTGACATTAGAAGCTCATTGCCTTTAATTAAATTAATATGGTCTACAAAAAAATTGCATACAAAGATTGGCTAAGATCCACTCATTTACTCAGTAGCTAATGCATAAATTAATTTTTTATATTGCTCATATAAGCACACAAAAAACAGACGCTATTAAGGGCCACTGGGCCCGTTAAACGCAAAATGTCAATTTCAAATCTTATCTTATCTTATCTTATATGTTACAGACGCTCCTTCTGTACAGAAGATTATTGCGTCCTACGTATTTCTATGGTTTGTGTTTAGTCCTGTATTCTTAATAAAGATGATAAAGTGGAGGCTTTCCTGGTTTCTTCAGGCAACCCATTCCACGCCCGGATACCGGACGGAAAGAAAGAAAACTTGTATGTGTTTGTTCTTGCATATGGAATAAGAAAGGTGTTCTTATCTTTATGTCTATCTGAGGGTTGTATTAAGTTATCTTTGTGTTGTATTTCTAAATTAGAATTAATTGCCTTATGTATAATTACTAATTTACTCTTGGTTCTTCTATCCTCTAGTGTTTCAAGGTTTAATGATTTAACTAACGGTGTTACTCTTGTTAGTTTTGAATATTCTCCAGTAATGAATCTGGCAGCTATTTCTTGGATTAGTTCTAACTTATCAATATTTTCTTTGGTGGATGGATCCCATACAGAAGATGCATATTCTAGTATAGGTCTCACCAGGGTGAGGTAGCATTTTAGTTTTATATCTTTGTTACATTTGTAAAAGTTTCTTTTTATAAAGCCTAAGGTTTTGTTTGATTTTTTAATAACTTCATTGACATGGGGATTTCAAGATAGTTTCTCATTTATTATGATTCCTAAGTATTTCGCATCTTTAGTTTGTGTTAGTTCTTTTCCATGAATGAAATATTTTGAGTTTATTTGTTTCTTTTTCTTTGTTACTCTTAGCAGTTGACATTTTTCTGGGTGGAAGGACATACTCCAGTTAGCTTCCCATTTTATTAATTCATCTAAGTCTCTTTGTAAAATTTTGCTATCTTGTTCTGACTTGATTGTTCTATAAATTATACAATCATCAGCAAATAACCTAACTTTAGTTCCTGTTGAGATATTGTTGGGTAAGTCATTTATATAAATTAAAAATAGTAAGGGACCTAGGACAGTTCCTTGTGGAACTCCTGAGTTAACCTTTATTGGTGTAGATTTAGA
>MUZC01001252.1:19675-30381 GCA_002072015.1 Radix auricularia | reverse complement strand
ATTGTATATTTTTTCCAATTTATATCTGGAAGATTTAAGTCCCCCATAGTCCAAATTACAGCATTTTTATGATTGTCTTTAATGTAAATTAGTTGACTGCAGAGATTCCTCATGTATTCTATGTTTGTATTTGGTGGCCTATATAGACTGCCTACAATAAAGGGTGATGAGTTTGGTGTAACTATTTTGCAGAAAACAGATTCTATATTGGAGTTTGGTTGTGTGTTAATTTCTTCCGCTATGAGAGTTGATTTTATTGCAAGTAGGACGCCACCATGATTGTCTGTTCTATCTTTTCTAAATATATGTATCTAAGTATACAGAAGATAATTGCGTCCACAGACCATGAGAGATGATCTGTTGGCAAATGATGCAGCGGTCATTGGCCACGGCTATAGGGGGTTCCACGCATTACCCCAGCCGCCTAACTATTGTCTAGTTAGGTACCCATTCGGACCTGGGGACTCCTCAGGCCCCGAGAACAAATCCTAACCTTTGTGTGGATTCGAACTCGTGACCATCGGTATGACAGTCGAGAGCGCTACCTCTCGACCACCACGTTCATTTAAATATATATATATAAAAATGTATAAGTTTATCATTATTCGTTTAGTCATTTAATAATTAAATTTGGGAATTAATTCTTAAACGTTTACAAAAACAGGTATTTTAAGCCCCCAGCCCCGAAGGAGTTGCCATTAGGAGTTTTGTGCCCTATTGTATTTCCCTATTGGCTATCAAGTATTTATACACAAAGTTTGGGTAACATTCGTCAATATAGCAAGTAGCTTATGAATCAATTAGTTTTTATATAGCTCCTATAAGAAAAAAAACGACATTAAGGACCCCAGGACACATTCACTGCAATATATAAAGTTCAAAACACATGATCATTTTAAGATAGACAATAATTGATACATTTATCATTATTTCTCAGGATCTTTAATAATTGAATGGGAAAAAAAATCTCAAACGTTTACGAAATCAGGTATTTTTGGCCCCCATCCCCGAAGGAGTTGTCATTAGGAGTTTAGTGCACTATGTTAGTTTAATATTGGCTATATATAATTTAATTGCAAAATTTGGTTAAGATCCATCAATAGAACAAGTAGTTAGCGATTAAATTATTTTTTTTATAGCTCATATTAGCAACAGATGATATTATGGGTCCCCGGCGCTCCTTTAGTGTTACATTGAGAAAACAAAGTAGCCAGTTACCATTCAGTAAGTGAACTCAACAGTCTCAAAAATTCTCATGGCGATCGGATGAATGGTTTTTTCAGCTGTAAAGGACAAGCACACGCACACACACACACACACACACACACACACACACACACACACACACGCGCGCGCAGACACACACACACACACACATACAAACACACATACTTTGATTTTTATATACTTAGATTACTGTCACATGTAGGTTAACATTTTAAGAAGATAATTATGTTTATTCCATAGCGAAAAATAAAACATTTTCAATACATTTAATTTTAATTAGAAGTATTTAGGTAGAATTACTGTCTGACCTCTTTAAGTCAAACTCAAAGGGACCGGGGAAAAAATCGACTGACGGAGTTTTCCAGTAAGGAAAAGTTGCGCAGACTCTGGCCGGGACCTAACAATTAATTCGATATAGGGAGGTTCTCGAGTTAGAGAGGTCAAACTGTATTATCTTTTTTTTTATAGTTTTTTTTAAAATAGTCCTTAGATTTTTGTGTTATGTTTTTATCTTCTATCTTTTCTCATCTGTTACAGACGCCCTCTCAATACACAAACTTCTATGAGGTATAAATACATTTTTACAACTAAAAAACAGAAATAAGAAAAACAAAACACATACTTTTATTAAGTTTTCGAGGTAAAATGAAAAAAATCCTGTAAAAATCACATAACTATAAGGATGCTCATTATAATACGCAGGAAAAAACAATCCGAAAATACAAAATTCTAGCTATGTTTTGTAAAACGTGTTTAATATAATGCGCACCGATCGTGAATATATTTTTAAAAAGTAGTGTCAATGTAATGCGCACCTTAAAGCGCGATATGAAAGGTTAATGAACAGAATACGCGCCACGACACTCTGTCTAAAAAAAAATAACATGATACATAGAGATAAATAAAATATTTTAAAAACTCAATAATCCAAACACAGTATCTGAAACCTTGATACCTAATTTTTATCGTCGGCTCGAGTTTTCCTGTAAAATTTCAGCTTGTGAGCTTACGAGGAAATGGGTTTTAAATTGATCCAGAGTTTATTTTGGCACGCACTGCTCAGACACTGCAAGATAATATAAAGGATTTAATTTTAAAAATCGTAAAAAACAAAGTTTTTGACTATAAATCCTTTATCTACGCGGCAAACCTATAAGGATGTTCATTATAATACGCAGGGTAAAACAATCCGATAATACAAAATTCTAGTTATGTCTCGTAAAACATATTTCGTATAATTTGCACCGATCGCGAATATATTTTTAGAAGTATTGTCAATGTAATACGCACCTTATTGAGCGACACGAAACGTTGTTGGACAGAATACGCGCCACGACACTCTATCTCAAATTTGAAATAAAATATTAAAAAAACTCAATAACTCAATTACAGTTGTTGTTGTTGAGCATTCTCGTCCATGAGGGACATCCACCGATCATCGTCGGCGTCTGCACTTTCTCCTAGGACATATGCCATAACAAAATCTCCAGGCATCTCTATCCTGGGTCACCTTCTCCAGGATCTTCCATTTATGGCCAATTCTCTTGATGTCTGCATCAAATTCAATTACAGTGCATAGGATTTAGCTATAACGTTGATACCTAAATTTTATCATCGGTACGACTATTCCTGAAAAATTTCAGCTCGCTAGCTTAAGAGGAAATGGATTAAAAATCGCAAAGTTTTTTTCGGCACTGAAGCACGGCTCAGAAACCACAAGTTAATATAAAGATGTAAAAAAAAATCTATATTTAGGTATTTATTTTCTAAAAGCGAAAGCTTATTACCTTAACATATTATATGTTTATACAGTTTTTAAAACTGCATTTAACTGAGAGTACATTTTATAATTCTACTAAGACTATAACTATTCAGTGATCATTACATTAATTATTATATGTAATATATAATATATTTACTATAATATTTCTTTATATATAGGAAACCTTGTTTCATTAAAATAATAGTTGTATACATCAAAATCTGTTTTATATTAATGTTATCTTTGCAAGTTTAATATATCAATATATTTTCATAAGATCATTCATTTGGAATTTAAAATTCACTTGGGTTTCTTGCAGCACTTAATTTTAAAGATGATATCATAATTGATTTTAATGTCAAAATTAGCATTTAACCACATCTATACAAGTTGATTTAAATTTTGAACTTAAAGCCACGTATATAAAAAAATTTATTGTAGCGTTAAATTGTACGGCAAGTGGTAAGAATATTCTTGTAAGACTATATAACATTCTGATTTCGTCTGTTAAAATACCTAAAACAGTGTACAAATCATTACAAGCATACGGTAATAATATTGTAAAAGTCATACAACAACAAATAACCAGAGATATTTTAATAGATCTCATTTCCTTGACTCTCTTTGTTCTTGATGTTGACAGATTACCAATATTCTTACTTGATTTCATCAGCCCTATTATTGTTACCGATGTGCAAAAAAGTATTGTCATCATTGGGACATAAAAGGTTAAGATTGGTAAAATAACATGATTAATGTAGAAAATATACACTTGCATGTCAGTTCTTACAAACAGAGTTATCTTTGATGTGTTGGAGAAGGGATCAAACTCCCAATCTAAATAAACTGGATAAAATGTGTTGCTATAGATTGAAGCCAAGAGCATAAATATAAATACAACCATAAAGCACATTCTTCTTGGAGATATAATTCTTGAAACGTGAAATGGGAAACATACAGCAATCATTCTCTCCAGAGATATAAGAGACACCAGCCAAATGCTGGTAGCAACAGCGTACATGAAAAGAATCGAAAAAGAAACAAAATCAATATAAAAAGGTGTTTCGAGCCAAATGGAACCAAATTCATCAAATATTAAAATAAGCCTTTGATAAGTTTTGGTAAAGGATATACACAAATCAGAAACTGATAAAGCAAATAGAACAATGTTTGTAGAATCATTCATTCCATGACGTAATAAAACCAACATGTTGATAACGTTAGTAACTATTCCAAATATTCCTAGAATAAAATTAACGGTGCAGGCTAAAACAAGTTCACCTCTTACTAAGATGCGAATGTATAAGGAGAGATCGTCATTGCTGGAAGAAGTCGCAATTTCAAAAGTATTTTCACTGCAAACTATCACACTTGAGTTATCCATCACTCTTAAAATTGGGCTATTTCTGCAAAGAGGAAATATAAGAAACGTATTAACGAGCAATGTCTTTTCTTTAAATTTTAAGATTAATAATTATAAATGAAATATTTTCCATCTTCGTATCGTATCTTATTTTAAATGTTACAGACGATCCTTCTATACAGAAGATTATTGCGTCCTACGTATTTCTATGGTTTATGTTTAGTCCTGTGTTTTTACTAGAGTTTTAAATGATGATAAAGTGTTGGCTTTCCTGGTTTCTTCAGGTAACCCATGCCACGCCCGAATACCGGACGGAAAGAAAGAAAACTTGTATGAATTTGTTCCTGCTTATGGAACCAGAAATGTGTTTTTATCTTTATGGCTATCTGAGGGTTGTATCAAGTTATCTTTGTGTTGTATTTCTAAAGTAGGATTAATTGCCTAATGTATGATTACACATATATTCTTGGTTCTTATATCCTCTAGTGTTTCAAGGTTTAATGATTTAACTAATGGTGTTGTTCTTGTCAGTTTTGAATATTCTCCAATAATAAATCTGGCAGATTTTTAAAAAAAATTGTTCTAAGTTATCAATATTTTCTTTGGTGGATGGGTCCCATACAGAAAATGCATATTTTGGTATAGGTCTCATGAATAGTTTAAAACTGTAAATTGTTTTTAGTGCGTCTTCCATTATTTTAATATTTTTGAGGGAAATTGTATGACACGGTATCTATAATCTCTGATATAATTAATAACATCGATAGCGATTGGTCACTCAAAATCTCACAGACACTCTTAGAAAATAAGAAAAATTAAATCTCATTTACAAATTGAACAAGTTTACTCTAATGCTTAAAGGCAATAATTTTTTTTTTTTTTTAAAGTTTCTTTTTCCAAGACTTTACTTTGAGCGGTACTCGTTGGGATTGAGTGAAACATTTTTTTTAAATGGAGCAATTATTAAATCTATAATGATTAGTATTTTTTATGTGATGCACATGTTGGACCGAGGACTTTTACAAGTGATGTTCAGACACGAGACTTAGCGTTGCCCAGGGTCGGTCTGTTGGACCAAGGGCTGTTACAAGTGAAGTTCAGACACGAGACTTAGCGTTGCCCAGGGTCGGTATGTTGGACCGAGGGCTGTTACAAGTGAAGTTCAGACACGAGACTTAGCGTTGCCCAGGGTCGGTCTGTTGGACCGAGGGCTGTTACATGTGCAGCCTAACAATAGTTAGTAAACTTGTTTGGCAGTGTAAGCTCTACACCAGCAAGCAACTTGAAGTTCAACTTCTGGAGCCAACACTGCTGAGAATATTACCACGGTAAAGCTAGCCCAAACTTTTTGTTACTGCCGTAAAGGTTGCAGTGGCCTAAGACCAGCCCTGGATTTACCTACACTACAAGAAGAGGCATTATGTTAGAAAAAAACGGATATTAAAATATACTCAACAGTATAGTATGGAAAATTCTTTACCGAACATCATAATTTTGGTAAGAATTTTTCAACAATTGCTATGAGTGTATTTAGTTTTGAAAGGAGTTTCTTTAAACTGCATTTGATAAAACAATTATCTTCTATCCACAAAGAGGGATTTAAGACTGCAATCTTTTGCAATATTGTCCCTAAAACAAGGTAGTACAACTAATTTACATTTTGATAACATAGTACTTGATTTGTTTTACTGTGAAAGAAATATATGTAAATGTATAAATATGTTAAGATACTAATGTATACAATTTCTTCATTTATTAAATAAACATATATTAAGAATCACAAATAAAAGCATATTAAATATTAATGTTATTTGCGTGTAAAGTTAAAATGAGTTTTCTTTGATTTGGTTGTGTTGGGGGACTTGCGACCTCAATAACTTTTCTGTGTTCTTCAAAAAAAAAATCGTATCTTGTATTTCTATAAATGTGTATTTAAAGGCATTACACTTTATGCGGCCTCTTTTATTATTGGTTTCATATATAGGGCATGCAATTGTAAAAATATTCCCCATCTTTTACAATGTAATTGCGCTTTAATTACAATTATCTATTACTGTTTATTAATACGATTGACTAAAAGGGCCTTATATAAATGACGTCACTCGATTTTAGATGATTTTTCACCCCCTTTTCCGTTGTCACACATCGTCACAAAAACTTAGACCCCTTTTTCATTATGATGTCGCAAAGTTTTCCTCTCCATAAAGCCGTATTTTCTTTTTGAAAAATTGAAATGATCATGCTTCCAATCAATTTTTTGTCATATTATTATGTTTTTAGTGTAAGGCGACACTCTAATATCGTCCACGAATGAACCAATATTAAGCTTCATTGAATAAAGTGTCGGTAATAAAATGTTTAAGTGGTACTTTTATTTAAAAATGAGCATTTTGATTTGACTTCAAATGTGTGAGTCTCCTCTCCCCTACCCCCGTGCGTGACTTCATTTATGGACGGCGAATAAAGAGGACGGAAAATCGGAGACCACCACGGCGTCAAAAGCTCTAGCTACGTCACTGGAATTACATGTACCCCAGTAACATTAACAACTGAAGGCTATATTATTATTAAAAGTGTTATAACAGATAACTTTTTGTTAATACATCAAAAAGGATAAAATTAAGTTTGCTTTTTTATTTAAGTATTTCGGCCACACTTTTCAGTCCATATTCTTGATGATGATTTCGGTTTTGGATTTAATATAAAATTAATTAAATATAACAATCGATAAATGTTTATACCTTTAAAGCGTATACCTTTAAAACATATTGCTTTTAAATATATTAATTGATTGTATTTTGTCAGCCAAAAGTACTGCTGTGCCATTGTTAACAATATTTCTTTAAACATTTACAAACTAGTTTCAAGCTGAGAAAAGACTGCTAAGATATGGCCACCATTTACCTCACTATAAATTGTGGAATGATGATGGAGGAGCAGTGAGCTCCGCTAACTTAACAAGAGTCACGGATTCGAGTATCGGTGACGTCAAGGTCTTGTTCTTGTTGCTTAGGGCATCCCTGAGATAACCGCGTTTCAAATGGATACCCTACATAAGTAAAAATGGCTGGGCATTGTGCTAGTCACACAATCCCTTTGTTTGCTGTGGTTATAAAAACAAACCACACTTGAGAGTGCTGCTTCACCGGCCCCATAGACAGGGTCTGATCTGGGAATCTATAACCGATCGTGTTAAAAATGTTAAATTAAACAAATATATCATCATTTAGTTTTGTATTGCTTTTACTCTACTTATTGAAAATATTAGTATTGATGTTTATCTAACAGTTTCGGGTACATATAACAGGCTTGTCCATAGGAATGTTTTTCCATGGGATTCCCATTAGAAAAGTCCCATGTGATGGGATGGGATGGGACACGCATAAATTGCCATGAAATGGATTGGGATGGAATAGTAAAATATGTCCAATGGACAATCCTGCATATAAACTTTCAATTATAGCAAAACTGATTACAGCCTTTACGCCCGTTTTCACTAGCAATTAAATTTTTAAAATAATATTTAGCGTACTACTTAATGTTTAAAAATAAGTGTTTAAATTTTGTTCGAGTTATTTAGAAAACACCCAACATAAAGAAAAATCTTTTAAGGCTTTATGAATATCTATTCACCATTTCCTTCAAAATATTCTAGAAAATTCCTTAAATTTGTTTATAAGTTAATCTCTTTATTTTTTCATCGATTTTGATATGTCAAATTTTCCAAAATTTAAGCTTCCTGTCTATGTAGCTATGAATTAATTCTTTTATTTAGAATTTATCAACATTATTATAGAAATTTTTTAAATATTTGCTTTGACGGATCTCTGTTATTTTTTGACGTTTTATTGTCAAAAATTACCGCCCCACCCCAATATATCAAAATATGAATGAAATATTGATTTCTTTTCAAGATATCCTTTAAATAGTAGTTGCTTTTTCTATTGAGACGAGTTCAAACCTAATTGTAATCAATGTATGTAATATACACGTATTATTTCTAACCGCTGAAGGTATTTATTTGAACACAAATTAAGATGCAGATAAAAGTGAACGATAATTTTATGCTGATGAAAATCAGCCATATTTGGAGAAAGCTTCTTAAGACGATATGTAACGAGACTTAATAAGAAATTTCAGAGAAACTAAAACAAGATATCACAAAGAGCGGGATCACATGATTCGTGATGTAATAGGATCATACTGGGGTAACTAAATCAAGACAAAAATATGGGATCCGATTTGGTGACATAAATGGGATCATATAGGGTATTTTATGCCACATAAGCATGGCTTCGCCTTGTCTTGAAAGATTACCAGATAAAATAATATATGTATTCTATACAAATATATATTTTAATTTTTTAAAGAATATTATATACTACCAATTTACCCGCGCTTAGCTGCGGAATTTCGGGTTTCAATTAGCGTTGCAAACCCGCGTAACACCAATTAAAAACACCATATGAGTTTAATCTGAATGAAGATGGATATACTAAATATATTAAATTCAACACTTCAGGCTCCTACGTACACAAGAACTTGGAGAATTCAAGATGCGTATTTTTTTTTAATAAACCTCATATTGGGAAAAAACCTACAGATCGACAATCGTCACCCTAGTGAGATGTGATTTAATTTTACCACCGCGGGAAGGAATGGAAGGGGGGTGGTACTCAACAACTTCCCAAAGTTTCAAGCTTCAACCTACACGGAAACTAGGAGAATTAGCGTTCATTCAGTTTCATATAGTTCATTACAGTGCCAAAACAGGTTTTGGGCCCCCGGCAGCCCATGAGTGGAAATTTTAAAAATTTATATAATTATATTTTCTTTGTCTACTCACACGGGAAATAAAAGAATTATAGATTTTCAATTTTTATATTTCAAAGTAGAAAAAAAAAATTCGAGACCCCGGCCTCCATGAGTGTGTATTTCAAAATTATTTTACACCAACTTTCGTTGTGAGAGAATACTTAACAATTTTCCCAAAGTTTTATGCTCCTACCTACATGGAAATTAGGAGAATTGATGATGAGTCGGTTTTAGTATAAGAAAATTTATTTTTGGGCCCCCGGCTCCCTTGAGAAGGAGTTGTAAGATTATTTTTAGCAAATTTAGGTCGGGAGCGTGTACTCAAAAAATTTCCACAGTTCCATGCTTCTACCTATACGGGAAAAAGGAGAATTAGGGATTTTCAATTTTTATATAGCTCATATCAGGAAAAAAGATTTTGGGGTCCCGGCCTCCATGAGTAGTAAATTTAACTTTTTTTTTTTTTACAAATTATCTTATCTTAAATATACAGACACTCCTTCTATGCAGAAGATAATTACGTCCACAGACCATGAGAGATGATCTGTTGGCAAGTGATGCAGCGGTCACAGACCACTGCAATAGGGGTTCCACGCATTACCCCAGCCGCCTAATTATTGTCTAGTTAGGTACCCATTCGGAGCTGGGTGACTCGGGGACTCCTCAGTTCCCGAGAACAAATCTTCACATTCGTGTGGATTCGAACTCGCGACCATCGGTATGACAGTCGAGAGCGCTACCTCTCGACCACCACATCCCACGTAGGAAACCTGTAGTCAAAACTTTTCCAAAGTTTCATGCTTCTACCTACACGGGAAAAAGGAAAATGTGTTATTTTCAATTTTTATAAAGCCATTATAAGGAGGAAAAAAATCGTTTGGGTACCCGGCCCCACATGAGCTAGATTTTTAAAATTCTTTTTCGCCAGTTATTGTCGTGAGGGGTACCCAACAACTTCCCTAAATTTCATGCTCATACCTGCACGGAAAATTGGAGAATTAGTGATCAGTCGGTTTTTAGTATAAGAAAAGCTACATTTGGGCTCCCTGCGCCCCATGACAAATAGTTTTTTTTTTGTTTTTTTGTTTTTTTGTAGAAAAAATGTAGCCAATATTTCCGAAATCGTGTGCTTAAAATATTTCCAAAGCTTCATGCTTCCTCGTTTACGGGAAATAGGAGAATTGGTGATTTTTAATTTTTATATAGCTCTAGAAAGAAAAAAAAAAGTTTTATGGGCCCCGGCCCCCATGACTCGAATTTTTTTTTCCAATTATCGTCGAGAGCATGTACTAAAAAACAGCCAAAGTTATATACTTCTACCTACATGGGAAATATGAAAATTGGTAATTTTCAATTTTTATAGTGCCCATTTAAGGAAAAAACTTTTAGGGCCTCAGGCCCCACATGGGCAAGACTTTTAAAATCCTTTTTAACCAATTTCGTCGATAGTGGGTACCCAACAATTTCCCAAAGTATCATGCTTCTACCTGCACGGGAAGTTGGAGAATTGGTGATGAATCAATCAGGGCTTTCCCTTTT
>MUZC01001252.1:3168-19659 GCA_002072015.1 Radix auricularia | reverse complement strand
TATATATATATATATGAACATTTTGTTTTTAAATTCAGTGTTATCTTTAGATAAACATGATTCACGTTGCGAAAAATCCAAGATATGACAGGACACTAAAAGAATATTTGTTTCAAAGATACGAATAATGCACATGTGAAAACATTTCTTATCACTTCACAGAAGTCGTTGAAAGAGTTCACGTTTTTAAGTAGTTCATTGACATTCGCATGACTAATTTCAGAAAAGCTGTACTAAGCAGGCAAAAATATGCTTCCATAGATCAATATTTCTTAAGGGACCATCTTTAAACGAAGATGTTGGTGAAAGTGAGGCAAAGTTTAATGAAAGGTTAAACAGAAACCACAAAGCGCAAAAAAAAAAATGTTTAAAAAGTGTCGTTTTTAAACCCCCTTAAAAACCCCGCAAACATGTATTTGCTATATTACGAATGTTTAGTGTACCGTTGTACTAAATGTACCTATCATTTGACATTACTGCTTGAAAAGTTTGTACATAATGTATTATTTTCATAAAGTTAAAAAGTGTTTCGGACGTAGAGTTACAATTGTTTCAGCCATCTTTTCACCCATACTATTAACTAAGCTGAATCTTTACTCCCTCGAAAGTTAAGGGTTTTTTATTTGTAAATATAATATTTTTTTATTTATTTTATTTTGTTTTAATGTTTTATTTCTACTTATTTGATTTATGATGTGTACTGTTAGAAATTGAAAAATCCTATTTTTAAAAAAAACTGGTTTCAATATGTTCATATTTAGTGTTGTTTCTGTGTGTTATGCATTTTACATATATTAAACCTAGTTTTATTAAGTCTATATAATTGTGTTTAATATTCGATCATTAAATATTATCTTCCAATAATATAAATAATATTATCAACATACAAAAAAAATCCAAGGTAGCCTAAACCGGAAATGATTAGTTTCGTATATCATGGTACCAATCGAATCCATCAAAATTAACTGGCAATGTTCATCTTTAATAAGACAATATTATTTATACACGCACAGAACGTGCCGAAAATTTTAAACTGTTATACCTCATAAAATAATGTATTTGATATAATATCAAATTCTCTTTTTCAATTTTCTTTTGGTTTGTTTACAAATGCATACCCAAATAAACGAAAATCCAGTATCTATGATTGTACCTAAACAGCGTATTTCTTAAAATTATATTTATATAGTTAAAATTATGCATATTTTTTACCAAACAAACTGCGCTGACAATGTCTAGTCATTTTACTAAGCGTTCTAGAGACTAGAGAGTCTATGTTGTAAATTAATTTCTAAGGACATCAAGACTATGGCGGCTGTAATATACATCACAGTTATAATTATGATTAAAGACAAGTTTGATATAAGGACAAGGAAGCACATGGTTGAAGTGGCTACACAAAAAACAGCAATGAAAAAGGCTAAACCATTGGGAAACACAGAACTCGTGGGCAAAAGGATATGTCGAAGAATACCACTCACGATAGGACTGCTCACACACTAGAGGTAATTCAAACCAACCCAACGGTGATGCAAAATCGTCTCGATGGTTGGATGCCCATGTTGAAGAAATATATGTGTACGTTTATTTGTATATGTACATTAAATAGGTATTAAATAAATATATATTGATATACAGTTTTCAAAGTTTAACAAACTATTTAAATAAAACATGCAGGAGATATTGCTTATGTCTGGATTCACGTGTTAATTATATTATGAGAAAAATGGATCCCAATACGTATCGTGCTCATATTAGCGAAATGTTTTCAATAAAGAAAGAAATTTTCAATGCAAAATGATCGCACGGGCTTCCAGTGTTGTAGCTACAACTTTTTGCGCCCGGGGCCTAACATTTTAGGGTCCCTTCATAAATGACGTCACTCAAAGGGTTTGGTGGGGGTATTCACACATTTATGATTGGTGTGTGTTTAACAAATGTGACGTCAAAGCAACTTAAGATAAAAGTTTCACCTAAATATTTGATTACTGACACTTTATTTAAGGGCGTTCTAACATGGCTTCACGCGTGTTTCGACATCATAGTGCTGTCTTATATTAAAGACATACTTAAATGACAAAGCATTGATTTGAAATATGATCATTCTCAAATAGAAGGAGGGGGCAAAGTTTTCTGACGTCATATTGAAAATGCGGTCTGAGTTTTTATGTCGACGTGTGACGAGGGGGTAAAAAAAAAAGCCTAAATGGCTTGCCTCTTTTATGGATGGCCCACTCCTGTTATAAAAGCAAAATTTGATGTACACCGACCATGAGCCAATCGAATGCTCGGAGTTGAACATTGTGTGTAAGGAAAAGTAAAGGGTGGCTAATTATTCGTTAATTAACTTCAAAAATGAAAAGCGTTAAAATTAAGTTTAATAAAATAAAATATAGCAAAGATTTTAAAAAAGCAAAGAAATAAATAAAATTTATTATATACGTTAATGTTTGTAATGCCAGAACTTTCAACTTCCTTATCAATCTAAAAGTCTTCTAATACTAATACTACTGAAGCCAAAAACAAATGGGCTGAAAAAGTGTACGAATATGACAATATTGTTCTGGTATATATATAATTTATTCGAGCTTGATTTTAACGCAATTCAACTACACGAAAAATTGTTTGCGTACTTACATGGTTTATTATACCAAAACAATATTATTTTATTTTAAGTTCTTTTGATTGTGAAGCTTCAACAAAAATAATGAACATAATTTCTCGGTTAATGAAATTAAAACTTTGCACGCATTATCCAAACGAAGCCACCAATAAACAAGTGCTTCAATTTTCAAATGATTTTTTTTTAATAAGAAAGTATCAAAAATTGGATTTTAAAAAAAGAATTGACAAGGAACAACAATAAGTTATAAAGAAAAAAGACCAAATGTCAGGACGTTTTTGTTAAAATATTTGACATTATCAACTCCTGGCAATATTAATTTCATTTTTTTTCTTTGACAGTAAAGACAATACTGTTGCAAATAAAGGCAATTTAAAGGAACCAATAACTTGGCTTGCCAAATACAATCAAGCGCTCCCAGAACATTTGTTAAAAAAAACAGTTCTAAAAACTTAATGTATGGTTATCTTAAAAGAAGGGACTGCAGGAGAACATCATTTGTTACTACTTCCTCTTCATGTCTGTATAGGAAAAGGTGTTTAAAAATGACGCAATAACATACAATCACATGTCAAATCTCCCTCAAAAACTACATTAAATTTTATTTGTTTACATGATAATCAAACAAAAATGAATTATCTATTTTAGTACTCCAGAATTTTATTACGCATTCTTGTTCTTTCCCATACACCGCTTGGAATATCTAATTACTTTACATGCAAGGCTTTAGGATGCAAAATACTGAATATACCATTATAATAGAGCCAGTTTTAAAGTTATTTTAAAAACTATAAAAAAAAAAAAAAAACTGACAATGGCAGAAAAAAAAATCAGGAGATTTAGTGATCAGTCGGTTTTTAGTATATGTCAAAGATGCCTAAATTATTTATAAAAGTAAATTGCCTGAAAAAATGCTAAGCAGAAGAAACTCATAAAGATATTAATGAAATAATTAAGGGATGCTTTGACATTTTATAAAATTTTTGTGGAAACCTCTTCCTTTTTATTGAATTTTAAAGTCAAAGTACTATAGAGAAAATTTGTGTTGATCCAAAATAAGTATCCATGTTATTTAGTTAAAACAAATTCAAGGAAAGTACTGTTATTCATAAGATGAGATAATGTAGAAATTCATTTGAGATTTTTGCAGGTCTGTACAAATTAAAAAATATTTAAATATTCGTGCACCAGACAATCTGCTAGACTTTGAAATGATGCCTTTAATTAGAGTATTCAAATGACAGCGTCAATCACATACTTTTTAATTGCAAGGGTAAGAGAAAGAAATGATGAATTCAAGACCATTTGATTGATTAGAGTTTGATAGGTATTCGACGATTCCTTGCATTAAATAATATAATTAATTTAAGCATTGCTTACAATTGTCGTAAATACTGCAAGGTTTAAAAAAATGTTTTCTAAAATTAAGTTAATGAAAAACTAATTACGTTCAATAACGATTAAGCCGAGGAGTCGAAGCCCTCCATCGTTGGTCAGGTCATTGTAAGAGTGTCCGCAAGTATCTGCCCAGTTGGTACATACATCTACTCCAATCTTCGCATTCCAGTCACCTTGGACGACGATACTATCTTTTTTTGTTGTATGATCCATGATGGTCATAGAAGGCCTTAATTTCACTATCATCATGGCTGGATGTAGGAGCATATGTCTCTATAATTGTGATATTGAAGGGTGTTTCTTTCAGGCGGATGGTAATGATGCGGCTGAGTTCGCATGTGAACTCGTCCGCCCTGGCCGATGCTCCAACTAGGAAGTCGTACGCCCAGTGGTGCCGTGTCAGCACCACCTCCTCACGTGGTTTAGCCGGTCAGCTGAGACCGTTGCCCGGGGTGTGGCGCTGGGAGAGTTTCGAGAGATGGACGGGGACCAGTGAGCTTGACCACCCGAGGGTGCAGCTGTCACAGCGTCAGAAGGTACTACCTCTGCACAGCGCTCCCTACAACTCCTCGACTCGACTCCTCGAATTTGCACGATACAACAACCTCCTTCTAGCTAACACAATTGGTCACCATAAAAAATCCAGAATATGGACTTGGCACAGCCCAGGCGGGGAACATAGTAACCAAATAGACTACATACTGGTCAAAAGACGATTTAAATCATGCATTAAAGCAGCTAATACTAGAAGCTTCCCTGGAGTGGATATCGGTAGCGACCATAACCTGTTGCTGATGACTTTCCATCTACACCTGAGAAGGATAGCAAAACAAAGCAATACACGATTACGCTTCGACCTTGAAAAATTGAAAGATCCGGTAATCGCAGAGGCGTTCAGTGCAAAAATTGGAGGGAAATTTGCTCCACTGACCACACTTTGTGAATTGGAAGAGGATATGGACATAGATCTAATCACTGATACCTTCAATACCACAATAATTGAGACAGCAAAATATATACTTGGCAAAAAACATGCCATAAAAAAACCATGGGTCTTCACTTATATCCTAGTGATGTGCGATGAAAGAAGAAAACTTAAGAACGTACAAAATACTGCAGAAGGAGCAATCAAATACAGAAAAATCAACAAAAAGATCAGGAAAGAAATGAATAAAGCAAAAACAAACGGGATAGAACAACAATGCTCAGACATCGATGATAATCTACAAAGAAACAACTCAAAAAAGGCTTACAAGATTGTCAAAGATGTGACATCCACCAAGCTAGGTCGCATCTCAACAATTCAAGATAAATCTGAGAAATGTATTACAGAAGAACAAGAAATAATAAAAAGATGGACCGAATACTGTTTTGAGCTATTCAATGAAGACTGAAAGGGCGACGAATCAGTGCTCAATTGCCCAACATCATCTAACATGGACATGCATTACATTCTCGTGATGAGGTGGAGCTTGCTGTGCGAAAGCTGAAAAAGGGGAAATCGGCTGGAGCAGACAACATCCAGGTGAACTGATTCAAGCAGGAGGTGACCCAGTAATAAACATTCTAACTAGCATGTGCAACAAGATCTGGCAGACAGGAGAATGGCCAAAACCCTGGACTCAATCGCTGGTTATAACGCTCCCAAAGAAGGGTAATCTACAATAGTGTCAGAACTACCGCACAATTAGCCTGATCAGTCACCCCAGCAAAGTCATGCTCATGGTAATACTAAACAGACTAAAACTACAAGCAGAGCAGATCATTGCAGAAGAACAAGCAGGCTTCAGAGCAGGAAGGAGCACAACAGAGCAGATCTTCAACTTGCGAGTGCTCTGTGAAAAACATCTGCAACACCAGAAGGACCTCTTTCATGTCTTCATAGACTTCAAAAAGGCGTTTGACAGAGTGTGGCATGCAGCACTGTGGGCAACCATGCACAAGTACAATATTAACGCCAATCTCATTACTGTGATCAAGAACCTATACAACAGAGCATCCAGCGCAATACTCTACAACAGCAAGCTGGGAGTTTGGTTCAAGACCACTGTTGGTGTCAGACAAGGGTGTTTACTCTCCCCCATCCTCTTCAACCTCTTCCTAGAAAGAATTATGACTGATGTGCTCGAAGACCATGTCGGAACGGTCAGCATCGGAGGAAAGATCATAACTAACTTACGCTTCGCCGATGACATAGACGGCCTAGCTGGCAGCGATGATGAACTAAAAGAATTCCTTGCAAAGCTAGAGAAGACGTCGAAGGCCTATGGCATGGAAATTAATGCAGAAAAGACCAAAGTCATGGCAAATAAAAATTTCACAAGCGAAATACGGATAAACGGTAAAACGCTCGAGGAGGCTCCTACCTTCAAATATCTAGGGGCTGTAATATCCGATGAAGGCTCAAAACCAGACATTCTTGCCATAACGTCCCAAACAACTGCAGCACTAAGCAAACTGAAAAACATCTGGCCAAGCAAGAAGCTCTCCCTGAGATCAAAGATTCGACTAATGCGCTCTCTGGCGATGTCAGTCTTCCTCTATGGTTGTGAGGCTTGGACGCTAATCGCAGACCTCCAAAAAAGAATTAGTGCGCATGAGATGAGTTGTTTTCGAAAGGTATTAAACATCTCCTTTACGGCGCACATCACGAACGAAGCGGTCCGCGACAAAAAAGTGCTGTGATTGGCCCTTACGAGGACCTTCTCACCTCAATTAAAAAGAGGAAACTACGATGGTACGGACACTTGTGAAGATCTGGAGGTCTCTCAAAGACGATATTGCAAGGCACAGTCCAGGGAAGAAGGAAAAGAGGCAGACCAAGGAAGAGTTGGGAGGACAACATCAAAGAGTGGACCGGCCTTTCATTTAGCGATTCCCAGAAGGCAGTTCAGAACCGTGACACTTGGCATGAGTTAGTGAGCAGCTCAAAATGGTGCCCCAACGACCCAGCGTCGGGTTAAAGGGATAGTTCAAGTTCAAGTTCAACGATTAAGCCAAAATCATCTAACTTATTGCTATTTTAATTTTGGCTATTCAGCATGACAGGGCTGAAAACATTTATACACGAAAGTTTGTAACTTAAATAAAAACAGAAACGTTCTATTATATTAAATAAATAAAGCTTTTCTTTTCATCACTGTTATAACCATTATGGAGTTATTATAACTTTCTAATAAAAAGTATATTTTATTTACATCATTAACATATTTTTCGGGACGTTTTCTTTTTGGCGGCACATACCCATGCTACGCCGCTTTTTGTGGAAAAGCTATGGCAAAGACTGACTCTCAATAATATGAATGCTCCCCAACGATAGGAAATGCAACCAATCTCAACGGTAACGCACATGGTCTCTCGAGACGGAAGAATACCGATGGTTAAAAACATATATAATTAATTTGACAGATGGTTATATCCCTTAACTCAGAGGAAAAATTCAGGGTAATTTATTCAAACCTGAACGGATCCCATTTTTATTCAACTGAATATTACAGGAGTATGAGAACCAAATAACGTTTGTGATAATACTTTGAAAGTGACTCTACCACACGTGGGATCGAAATGATGTATGTAATACTTACAAAGTATGATGTCAAATGGAGTAAAAGGTATAATAAAAAAAAATTCTACACTTAGTTTGTACTTATTTGTTTCATTTATTAAACTTGCTGTTTAATGTGTTTGCTGCGCCTGCTTGTTTCTAACCGTATAGGCGATTTCATTTTATCTTCTCTTATCTTACCTTATCTTATCGTATCTTATCTTATCTGCTACAGACGCTCCTTCTATACAGAAAATTATTGCGTCATACGCTTATCTATGGTTTGTGTTTACCCTGAATTTTTATTACAGTTTAAATGTTGACAGAATTTCGGCTTTCCTTGTTTCTTCCGGCAAACTATTCACGCAAATATATCGGACGGAAGAAAAATACTTTGTATGAGTTTTTTCTTGCATACGGAACAAGAAAGATGTTTTAAAATACTTATGAGTCATAATTAATGAGAAACTATCATTTCAATGCATTTACTAAAAATGAAACAAAACCATTAATTATGACTCCTAAGTATTTTGAATTAATAGTTTGGGTTAGATCTTTTCCATGAATGAAATATTTTGAATTTATTTCTTAAATTTTGTCTTTATTTCTTTCAACTTTTGATAGTTTTCTGGATGGAGAGACATACTCCGGTTAGTTTCTCATTTTATCAATTCATCTAAGTCTTTTATTAAAATGTGCGATCTTATTCTGATGTAATTTTTCTACATATTATACAATCATCAGCAAATAACCAAGCTTTCGTTCCTATTGAGATATTGTTGGGTTTATCATGTATATAAATTATAAAGAGTAAGGAACCTATCACAGTTCCTTGTGGAAATTGTGAGTTAATTTTTATTGGTACAGAGGTAGATCCGTTAATTATTACAGTTTTCTCCCTACCCAAAACAAAATCTTGAACCGAGTGATGTAAGGGACCTGAGATTCAAAAGTATTTAAGTTTTTAAGTAAATTAAAATGCTGAACTTTGTCAAATGCTTTTGAGAAGTCTAAGCAATATTTTATGCATTTGATCATTTTTGTCTAAGCTATTTGATAGTTCATCTATTTAACCTATTAATTGTGTTTCACATTATCTGATGGGGACAGTTCTTTGCTTGGTTATTTTAATAATCTTGCATGCAATTCATTGGGGCCATTAGCGTTATTTATTTTTATATTTTTTGTAGGAGTTAATGTGTACCTATCTTGTCTACAGGGTAGTCGGACACTTCGACCCCAGACGATTCGACCCCGGACGGTTCGACCCTGCCGGTTCGACCCTGGACGGTTCGACCCCGGCCAGTTCGAGATATTACTATAAATTAAATAAAACTACTTTATTTTATATATTGTACTATTTTAAATTAGTTATTAAAAATAACATCTCATTCTATTTTTATTTTTTAGGAGATATTAATATAAAACTAAATTATTTGTTCAATCATCATACTATAAATAATTAAACGTTAAAAATAACTATTTCATACTGTTCTTATTTTTAAAGAGATAATATTAAACTTAAAATATTTATTTTTAATTAAAAAAGAATTAAAAATGAATTTTAAAAAACCTAAACATTTCACGCCTTAAAAAGAAAGGGGTCGAATAGTCTGGGTTTGAAACACCCTAGGGTCGAAACGTCCTGGGGTCGAACTGTCTGGGGTCGAATCACCCGGGGCGAATCGTCCGGGATAGAACCATCCGCGGTCGAACCGACCGGGGTCAAAACGTCCTGGGGTCGAATCGTCCTTGGGTCAACTGGCAGGGTCGAACCATCCGGGGTCGAAGTGTCCGTAATTCTGTCTACAGTTATGTTACCTATTTATTTCATTTTTTAAAAAAATTATGAAAACTGAGGCAGAAAAGGATGTAGCATAGTGTGTGTTAATGATATTAGCTTATGTCTCATTATCATTAAGGTTTTATTTTTTGAGCTATTTAGTGTGGCTATTCCCTTATGTTAAATTTTGTGTTAATTTGATCAAAATTGTGTAATGTTATCTTTAGTAATAACATTGTTTATATATTCATTTTGTAGGTTTTGACTAATTTTTTTTTATCAAGTAATTATTCTTTCAGTATTTTGTGTGTACCCTTTTTTAAATTAGTACCCTTAAAATTTCTTTAAAAAATTTGTTATCTTGTTTGCTTCGCTATTTAACTTTAGAATTTAACCAGCGTTATTTAATTTCATTTGATGTTCATTTCATTGGAACATTCGCATCTTTTTTAGTTTTTAGATGTCTCTTTCAGAATTTCTTCTTATGGGCTATTTGTAATAAATTTACTAAAAAGGTTGTTTGAAATTAGCAGCTGAGTGGTATAATCGTATTGAATTAAATTTATTGCAAAGAAAAATTTTCCTTCTAGCTAACTGTTTATTTTTTTTTAATAGTATTAGTTTTCTAACAGTATCATGGTCTGGATTCCAGGAATTATTTTGCCAAATATTACTATTCCTCTTCTATTCGTTGAGATAAAGGCAAATGTTATATTTTCCTAGCTTTTTTACCATCTGATCTATGTTTATATTATTTATAGTGTCTATAAAGTGTCCATTAATATCTTTATTCATTTGAAATTTATCAATAGTCTAGGTTTTCAGATTTATATCCGGAAGATCTAATTAGATCTAAATAGTGTAATATAAAGAATTTTTATGATTTTCTTTTATGAAAGATAATTGAATACAAAGATTTTTCATGCATTCTAGATTTGTATTCGGTGGTCTATATATAGTGCCTATAATAAGTAGCGCTTAGTTAATTAATGTACCTATTTTTAAAAAAAATGGACTCTATAGTAAAATTTGTTTGTGTAGTATTTTCTTTTAGCTATGATATAGGATAAGATTGCGAGTAGCAGTGTCCATAATTATCTGGTCTATCTTTTCTAAAAATAATATAATTGCTGTTAAAAATAACCGAGTTAAATATGTTGAGGGTCGAACAAGATTCAGAACAAGCGATTATGTCTGGTTCTTCTATTCGTATAAGTACCTAAAAATCTTGAATTTTATTGTTTATACTTTCGAAATCAATTAATTGCGTTTTGAGAAGTTTTTGATTATTAGATTTATTAGATTTTTATTTGTTATTTTTATGGTTTTGTGTGACGGGTTTCATTTTATCTAGTGGGTTATTGATATTAGCATTAGCCAATACCCAGTAAAAATTTGTGGTGATCAGGTCACTATAGTTAAACAAATTTGGAATGCTTTGGGGCAACCCACAATGTATGCGCTGCTAAGATGCACATTTAATTCTCAGGCATCTTTTATCTGAACCTTGGCGTGTTAGTATGCAGGCATACTGTGTGGTACCATTCAGTGCTACACTGGATGGCTCCTTGTTTGTTAGCGCTTGTCTTAGTGAAATTTGGCATTTCGATGATACTGCGTATGGTTTATGTTCTATTTTACCGGAGAGGATCAAGATTAAAATTAAGTGCTTTTGCCTGTGTCTACATATTTTATTTTCCGTGATTTTAGGGTAATTTCCTTTTTTGTTCTTAACATAGAAGTGTAGTCAGTGTGCTTTGTGTTGTGGTTTATAATTATTGATATATTACAGTAACTTTTAGGATGTGTGTTGGTCGATGTTAGTGCCCTTAAAATAATTGTGGTTATTACTATAACTAAGATTTTAAATTATGATTTTCGGGTTAGGCTAGGTTTAAGAATTATGATATTACTATTATTCTTGTAATACTATAACTTATGTATAATTTTGTTGAAGTGTGTATATTTGCTCTAATTTAATTAAGTTCAATTAAATTTTTTTTTAAATTCTACATGTATAACGCATTATCTAATTTTCCTCGTTTGTTAGGCTTATTTGATTTCTATTCTTAAGGTATCTCTATTAGTTGGTAACAAGTTCTCGGTGTTTTTTTTTCATTGGTCGGCATTTTACGGATGGGCAGACTTAAAATTTTAGTCATGCGATCACTGCCAATGTCTACCTGACATAATGGATGAACACAATTTTTTGACTACAATTACGCATAATTATTTATCAGTTATTATTTGTCATCGAATTCAAAAATGCAATATAAACAGTGAAAAACATGAAAATGCATTTGTATATGTGAAAATACTCGATTATTTAAATCAAAAGAAAAGTAAATGACAATAAATTTTAAAAGATAATAAAAAATTGTATAATTTTTATTTAATAAATATGTTTCTCGGTAAATAAATACTAATGGAAAAACAAACCAACATATTTTTTCAGTTTATATATTTTTAAGGCCATTATAAAGTTGCATGTAGAACAATTATATTTTAGTCATTTCTTTAAATGATTAACGTAGCTAATGTGTAACCTATTGACATTTAAGTAGTGAAAATGATATGAATGTTTCTTTAATTAATATATGTATTGTTATCTACATGTAAAGCGCTTTGAGCCCGGCTCATAGCTGGGATACAGCGCTATATAAATTATCATTTTATTATTATTATTATTATTAATAACGATCCGTCTGTTTTTTTTTCCGTTAAATATATTAATTCACTTTAAACGAATGAAAAACAATAAGAGAGAAGTTGCTTTTTTTTCTTCTTTATAAATAAAATTACAACTAAAACAACAAAATATAAATTAATTTACCTTCACGTTGAAAAAACCTGGGATGGAAACCCCGTGGGACAAAGTCTTCACCACGTTCAAGACAGTTGGAAGAAGTTGCCGATTTTATGTTACACAGGCTGAGAAAAAAAAAAAAAAAAAAAAAGTCAGGTATAAACCATCAAGGTTGAATGTAGGTGTCATTGTTCAGGGAAATTTAAAGCCCAATTAACGAGAGCGATGTATAAATGTAAAACTTGAAATTGTTTTTTTCTATTACTATTATTATTATTATTATTACTTGATGCTTGCTGAAGCATGTGTCAGACAAAGCTATCCAGAGTTAACAAAGTTTTCTACAATGCTATGCAACCCTAGAATGACAAAGGTCATGCATACTTTCCATATTAATTTGCATAGTTGCATTTTGTAAAAGAACACTTCGAATATTGTTAGCAGTTTTAAAAAAATTATTCATCCAATCTCCATGAAACTTTACAAAGTTTTTAACAATGTTCCCACAAACACTTCTTGCCGAAATAGTGTTTTAAACAAGGGTCTACAAAATATATGGATTGATCTTGTCCAAAGTTTTTAATGAAATTTGATGGCCCATATTACAATTCTATGCGGGGTGGGGGGGTAATTAAATTCTAAAGTCAACTTTTGTTGTTCTTTTTTTCTTTTTTTGTGGGAGGGGAATATATTTTCTGTAAACTTTTAAAGCTATATTTTCTATACAATTTATAAGAAACTCAACAAATATTGACACATATCCCAGTCATGATCACGACTAAATTATTTTAGCTTTTTTAATTTTACATCCCGATTGACTTGTGATCCCTCATTGTCATTTTGTTATTCTACTTAAGGCTGCATAAATATTTTTTAAAATCATGACTCACTGTACAACTTTAGAAAGTTGTTAATTTCACTCCCGCGAATGGATCTGTCTAAAATGAATGTTTCTTGATCTAAAGTGGTAGTCTACTTACGGTTTTGTTGAGATACTTAAAAACGTTAAAAAATTGTTATCCAAAAATTAGACAAAAAAAAAATTATTCTTCGCTGAATGGTATTAACGTTATATGAATAACAGTGAATTTTTCAAAAGTAACTCACACAATTAGAAACAGTTACTACTTGGCATGCATGACCATAAATAAAATAATAAAGTAATGACAGAGATAAAAGGAATTATATTTAGAATTTATAGGTTTAATTAAAGACGAACAACATTTTGAGGAAAATTTTTTTTTTTTTAAAATACCATTTTGATACTACACCTGAACAATGGAATTGAGAATTACCGTATATACTCGTGCTAAAGCCCGTTCGTCCATAAGCCGAACCCCCCCCCCCAAACACGTTTGGAAGAAAACAGTGTAGAATCTGTGTAAACCGCTTGTAAGCCAACTCAAAACAATAATAGGTCGACGTAAACAGAATGGTAGATCTACACACTTTTTTAAAACTAATGTCATTCTTTTATAAAAGGTAGCAATAAGCGTACGTTGACATTGAAATTAAAGTTTGTTAAACAGTTTATTAAAACATTCACAAAAATATATCAAATGAATAAATAAGGTAAGTTCTGGTGTATAATATTGTGCAGCTTCTGATAGAGCAGTCGAATCTTGTAGAATGAAGAAAAAGACCTTGATAAATCTACCATAACAGCACCGACATTCAATGTAGACGCAGAAATCACTTATCACAGCTCGTAGGCCAATCTACCCCTCCCACTTATCACAGCTCGTAAGCCAATCTACCACTCCTACTTATCACAGCTCGTAAGCCAATCTACCTCTCCCACTTATCCCACTAGAATCTGTCCAAAAATGTCGGCTTTAGAACGTGTATATACGGTAGTTATTTCCAAGTAAAGCGAAATGAATGTAAACAACATTGAAGGAAAACGTACTAATGAATATTCCTGCCCAGACGCTGTCTGAACGAGACATTAATAATATAAAAATAAAGTTTTTAAGTTAGAGATCATTACACAGTGAATCTGGAATGTATTCCAAATTGTATGTCAGCTTTGACAGAATGCAGACAGAGATGGGCTCAGAAAGATTATTGGCTGACACACAATAAGACAGATCGATGCGGTTGAGAGAGAAATACTGCTGCTGGGTAACGTGGTGCATTAAAATTGTTAAAATGATTGAGCATTAGTGCCAACAAAAACGACGATCCTTGTGGTAATATAATTATATCTTGAATGCTTAAGGAAATTTCGTGTGATAAACACACAAAAATCGTATAAAATTTGTCGATTTATTATATGTTTATTTAATTTTACATATCAATTCTCATAATGTACACGTATCTCTCTACCCCTTACATCAAATTCCCCGTTTCTCTATCTATGTTTGAAAGACAACAGTCATCATTCAAATTTAGATACTAGAGTTGTTGCCGATGATTAAA
Organism: Radix auricularia; assembly: GCA_002072015.1. NCBI lineage: Eukaryota > Metazoa > Mollusca > Gastropoda > Lymnaeidae > Radix > Radix auricularia. The sequence goes on along the minus strand of MUZC01001252.1, from coordinate 5,084 downwards.
GATAATTTTAAAAAATACAATTTTTAGTGAGCTCTCTAAAAAAAAAATTAACTTAACAATTGAGAAAATTAACTACCACTTTTCATTCCGTGACAATTTTCGATAGTTATCGATAAGTTGTTTGTAAAATTGTTTTTATCCTTCGCTGTTATCTATGACATCTCAAAAAACGATTTGCACACGTTTTCTTTTCATGGTAATTTTACGCCATTATTTAATATCAAGGTCATTGGTATTAAAAATTCAATTGCAAAACACTACAACGTAAGCTTGTAACAATGTGTATTCTTAAACTTACCACTTAATACTTTGGTAACAGAAAATTACTTTTACGTATGTGGATATATTTTTTCAAGGCCATGAATAAACGGTTAAAATGATTTCAATTACAAAAAAATTTAAATTTGGTCACTATGTTTTTTTGAGTAACATGATGTACCTGTTTATTTCAATTTACCCCGGTAATCAACGCCAACCAAACAACTTATCACGTGTCCGCTGAGACAAGGTCGATGTTAAATTGTTCTACTGAAAAATCAATGCTAGTGTCCTTGAAAGTAATGTAATAATGCAGTAATAGTTGAGTTTTGTAAGTTGCTGCTCTTTCGCCATTCAAATTAAGGCGCGATGCTGTGTATAGAGCGAATAGACCAGTGATCATTTTATGGATATTTTTTTCATGTCCGCAATTAATAAATTAAATATAAAAATAGTGGTTTGAATTTATTTATTTCGTATTTTTACTCAAGAATTATCTACATACTTAAAATATGACATGTTTGTTTTGCTTATAAACTGTATAAGAATAAGTGATGGTCTTAAAGTGTTATTCAACATTTGTAATGTGTGTTATCATACTACAAAAACAAATTACATTAATTCCATTTTAAAATTGTAGTTTTCAATAAAAGCAAAAATTTCCTAGTAATAAATCATAAAATCTATCATCTTTGAAATGTCTTTTAACTTTATAATTATAATAAACTTTGTGTAATAGACCATCTCATACACCACTTGTACTGAGAATTGAACAAGACGTTTTAGATACATTTCTTACATAGACACATACAGACCATCTCATACACTAGTGTTAAATTTAATAAGTCGTTTTAGATACGGTTCTTAAATAGACACATACAGACCATCTCATACACTAGTGTTGAATTTAATAAGACGTTTTAGATACAGTTCCTAGTGATACACCTCACTTATTCAGTGAAGTTGTGTCATAAATAGTGATAGTTTATAATACAAGCTCATAGTTTAACCGTGTTCAAATGATCACGTAGAACACGAATATGCCTCAGTGCTCAAATTTAATATTCCTCGAGTCCAAATAAATGTCTGTACGTGATAGTCATGTTTATATCAAATCTCTTTCACCTGGAAAACATTTATGATGTAGAATTTGTCCATTGTCCATATAAAGAATTGGTATTCAACTGTTTGATAATTACAAATATTTAATTTAATCAGTGTTCACCTATAATTAGTGATTTTTTTCTTCATTTTTTATTTTTTTTTAAATTAGTCAACTAAAAAGAGAATTCTATAAGCAGAACTATTAGACTGTCCACATGTTATTGATATTTTCCCAGTCCCTTAAAACATTTTGTGTTCAGTGTTTTCTTAGAAATTTATAGAATTTCTATTTTAAAACATTTATTATTTATTATTTCTGCTGATGAAATGAAAAAATTTGAATTTTAACTGAAAAGAAAAAGAATTTATTACTTTAATCTTTGTAAATTATTTCAACAGCGATAAATATTTATGACCAAGTTAATCGAAAGCTCTACCTCTAATTGATAAATATCTGATATATCGGATACATGATATATTGATTTTAATTTAAATTAAAAACTTTTAAGTCATGATCGTCTATATTTGGAAACTTATTTAGCCTCTGAAACTTA
>MUZC01001251.1:61274-92729 GCA_002072015.1 Radix auricularia | reverse complement strand
GGGGGGGGGGAGACATCAAGGTTGACATCTTCAGAAATTACAGAACACAACTTGTTGAAACAGTGAGCATCAAGATTTTTACCTTCCGGAAGTAACGATGGCTTCCTCCGTAGTCTTATTATGATCGTCTGCAGCGACAACATCATCGCTTTACAAAAGATTCAAGTTCAGTTCATTTGAGATAAGTGGATTAAAATAATAACATCATACATAGTTTTTAAAAATGCCTCTAGAAAAAAAAAACGGGTTTTCTCTTCCTTCCAGCTAATTTTTAAACTTGATGTCGTATAATTCTCAAGAAAATATAACATTCAAGTTGTAAATTGATAATGTATCTGAACGCCTGGTTTTCCATACGTTTATAGAGGAAATGTATACAAAGTTTGCGGGGCCGGATGAAGTATATACGCGGGCCCGATGTACTAGACATATGGTCCGGATGTACTAGACACGTGGACCGGATGTCCTAGACACGTGGACCGGATATTCTGAAAACGTGGCCCGGATGTACTGAATGCGAGGGCTCCATGAACTAGAAACGCGGGCCCGATGAACTAGAAACATGTCCCGGATGAAGTAGAAACGCCGGGCAGCATGAACTGAAGACGATGACCAGATGAACTGAAGACACGGGCTGTAGTTTGGTGACCCCTTACCTAAAGAAATGAGCCTGGCTTAAGACAAATCATCTCGAAAATGTCGGCTCAATACCACATTACTCCATAACATTTTGAAATGAATAATTAAAATATTAAGATTTTAAAAAGGGGAACGAGTGATAAACGTCATCACATTAGACTCCCCTTACAAACCTCTCTCCCCCTTGATTTTTTAACCATGCTATTAGATGCTTCATCAAGCATGACGAAACATCACGGTGAACTATCACTGAACCGTGACGCCTGGCTCCGCTAATGCCGACTAATCATGGTACACGTCATTAGTGAGACAAGCACTGATTGAAAACCTTTCTGTAGTTTTCATTACTAGGCGTCCTCAAAAGTCGATGTTAATATTGCCACATTAGTACACGTCCTCTAAAGTCGATTGTAATATTACCACATTACAATCATGCCCTCAAAAAACGCTGGTAATATTGCCACATTACAATCATGCCGTCAAAAGTCGATGGTAATATTACCACATTACAATCATGCCCTCAAAAAACGCTGGTAATATTGCCACATTACAATCATGCCCTCAAAAGTCGATGGTAATTTTACCACATTACAATCATGCCCTCAAAAGTCGACGGTAATATTGCCACATTACAATCATGCCCTCAAAAGTCGATGGTAATATCGTTACATTACTTTACGTCTTCAAATGTCGATGGTAATATCTCCTCAATAAGCGTGTTTTCATTTTTACGCATATATGATAAATCTGGGGCAGATACAAACTGAAGCAGACATATCCTGAGACAGACATATCCTGACACAGACATATCCTGAGGCAGACATATCCTGATACAGACATATCCTGAGACAGACATATCCTGATGCAGACATATCCTGAGACAGACTTATCCTGAGACAAACATATCCTGAAGCAGACATATCCTGAGACAGACATATCCTGAGACAGACATCCTGAGACAGACATATTCTGAGGCAGACATATCCTGAGACAGACATATCCTGGAGCAGACATATACTGGAGCAGACATATCCTGAGACAGACATATCCTGAGGCAGACATATCCTGAGTCAGACATATCCTGAGACAGACATCCTGAGACAGACATATCCTGGAGCAGACATATACTGGAGCAGACATATCCTGAGACAGACATATCCTGAGACAGACATATCCTGGAGCAGACATATACTGGAGCAGACATATCCTGAGGCAGACATATCCTGAGACAGACATATCCTGGAGCAGACATATCCTGAGACAAACATATCCTGAGGCAGACATATCCTGAGTCAGACATATCCTGAGACAGACATCCTGAGACAGACATATCCTGAGGCAGACATATCCTGAGACAGACATATCCTGAGGCAGACATATCCTGAGACAGACATATCCTGAGACAGACATCCTGAGACAGACATATCCAGAGACAGACATATCCTGAGACAGACATATCCTGAGTCAGACATATCCTGAGACAGACATATCCTGAGACAGACATATCCTGGAGAAGACATATCCTGGAGCAGACATATCCTGAGACAGACATATCCTGAGGCAGACATATCCTGGGGCAGACATATCCTGATGCCGAAGTCATGATCTGATAAGGCGTAGTAGTGTTATCTATTTAAATATGGTCATCAGTGGCACACGACAAAGATCTGATAACATGAAGTAAGATTCCAAACAAATAAGATTGAATTTAAACAAGTTATTTGCCTCACAATTCAGGGTATATTGTCAATAAATCATTAGCTGATAAATACAAAATTCATTACATCGACAATGAACAAAGAAGATCAGAAATTCTAGACACAAAATTGTTCTGCAAAACTTATTTATTAAAGATGTTCAATATGCTATTCCACTGAATAGAAACTGAGGCCGCAGTTCCATAGACCTAACAATGTTTTTGTTTGGTAAGCATCCTATGGTAAAATTGTCACTTTTCACGTGTACACATTTTTAGAGTAAAGCTATAGCAAGTCTCTCCCCACCAACACCTCCAACATGGCTAGTTTAAGTTAAGGTAATGTGTGTAGATCTGTCCCTAGGGTGCCTGGGAAATGATTGCACTCATCAATATTCATGACATTGTAGTGCGAAAAGATAAATTTCCTTTTATTTTTCTTACATATTATTTATGATTTACTTACCGGTTAAATAGCTGAGATAAAAAAATGTCATGATTTTAAGCGACACAGTAGAGAATAAATATCGAATTTGTGATTCAGGAAAATACCATAAACGAGAAAAAATGCTTCAAATAAAATAATAAGTTTACACACACACAGACAGACACTGACACACACACACAACAGTGTTGGCACAGAAACTAAAATTAGGTTAAAATTAATTTAACATAAAGCGAAATTCTTTTTAAACAGAAGATTCTTTGGTTCTCTAAGATTTGAATTATAAGATTTTCATGTATCTACTAATATCATTGTGATGCGTCAACCATTTTCCTAATGCAGATTATACTCTATGAAACTAAAATTGAAAGCGACCGATGACAAATAATTTGTTTTATAGATCTAGAGCTACTTCCTCTTGGCACATGGCACAGAGCATTATTTGTTTGTCTCGCTGGTGTGTGGTGGCCGCCTCAACTTAATAAGATCTAAAACTCCCATTCTATGAACGCGTAGAAAAGAATGAAGTGACTCGGAAAATCAAGAGTAGACCAGTAGAAGAGTAACAAATGACATAACACAGGAAGTCCCCAACACCCAATTAATTTGGTTTAAATTAGAGCAAAAAGTTTAATGTGTATCTACTATTCAAAAGGCAACTGTAATGATGGCAACTGTAATGATGGCAACTGTAATGATGGCAACTGTAATGATGGCAACTGTAATGATGGCAACTGTAATGATGAGCACAAAAAGCGTTAAAAATGTTTCTTTTACAATTTATGGGATTCCGACTAATACGTGAGTCACAGGAAAAGGAAAAATCTACCACCTACAGATGAGTATTCTAAAGACTAGTCAAGAATCTAATCCAAATATGGAGAAGGGGAGAGAATGCACGATGAGCTTATGTTAGCTGTATGTTTGAAGAGATAATAAAACTTGCAACTGGCACTGTGTTATTTCAATAAGCTCTCTGCCGCCTACCAACTTCTCTTAACAATGCCGTCGTGAGTACAAGAGATTTGTCACATACCAACTTCCATTGATAATGCGGTCGTCAGCAAAGGAGATCTTCCTCAGTTCCTCAAGGACTTCAGTTGTCATGGCATGTCTTCAATGATCCACCGTAATTATGTAGATATGCCAAGTTTTTCAACCATCAACCTTGCTTCTAAGGGTATGCAAAGTTTATTCAACCATCAACCTTGCTTTTAAGTGTATGCAAAGATTATGCAACCATCAACCTTGCTTCTAAGGGTATGCGAAGTTTATTCATCCATCCACATACATATGCGAATATGGGATATCTTCGACCATCCTCCATTTCTTTGTGTATGTGGAATGACTTTCACAATCCACAACGACACTTGGTATCACCACACTAACCCCGGACACCATTTGTATTTGCTTCTCAGACCCATCCCCACCAATCAGATACCTAAGACCCACCATCCCCTCCCTTTCCCACAACCTCCCCTCACCCACCCCCACCACACATTTCCCTTTCATGAACCAAGATCAGGAACCATCGAGACGTAAAGTCAAGACATCTGTGACGTCAGAGGAGACGCCAACCAACAAAGATAAATCTTCGGGCCTGGCTAGAATTTCCAGCTCCGTAAAGAAGCTCCCTATATCCACCCTTCCCGCCACCCCCCCCCCCCCCACATCCACACACACTTCCCAGTCAGCCGAAGTCTACGGGCGATCGATTTCAACCATGTTAATTCGATGGTGAGTACGGCGTATCTCTTGAACACGTGAGACCAATCATGTCGTGAAGACTTGGGTTTGATCCTATTTTTAGACACGGCTCTCGGGAAGAATTTAAACTATACAGTTTCTAAATTTACCTAAACATAAAATTCCTATTCATGTCAATGGAAGTCTGCTATTAGTCTGCTAATGATATTTGAAAAAAAAAAAAAAAAACTTTCTTTTTTTGTTGCATAGTTAGTTGAATGCCGTCTCATATTTCCAAGTTTCTATTTCAGATATCAGTATCTATTACATCAGCCCGCCAATTAATTTTTTAGGTCTTTTCTGGAATGTTGGAAGCACTGCTACTACAATTTGAACAAATGTTAGATATACGTTATATTTTTTGCAAGGATTACTTTTAATTAGCCTATTTTTAATAGTAGATTTGGTTTAGAGATTTTATGTATACTTAGTCAGGGCGAAGCCTTCTGAAGCGTAATAGAATGCGCATCTAGTTTCACACGTAATGTCTAATGTTCCCGATAAAACGAGACTGTTTATCATCATCAATACACAAAATTTGCTATGTAAGGCTATGAAGAAAGCGCATCGCTTAAAATAAAAAAAAGGCCTCGAAAAATATTCTGGCACTAAAAATAACTTTTTTTCGAACGTCCACATAAAATTATGCAATAAGGAAATGAGATTCAATTTTTCTCTCTTTGTCTCAGTATTTACTATACGGCTTTCAAGCAAAAGGAACAATTACAAAACTATACTAAAATCTTCTACAGGGTAATTTCAGCTGAAATATTTTTGTTTTAAAACTTCCGTCATTTTTTGACGGGTAATACGCTAGTCTATTAATACAATTCGTTAGAAGCTAGCGCATTAGCAAGACGCAGTCTGTTTATATGTAGTAGAGTGCAGACCCGCACCGCGCCACACCGTGCGAACCCCACTGAGACTCACTATATAGAATGAAAGAAGGTGAAGAAAGAAGGATCGAGCAATCACAGTTTATGATGAATGAATCGATTAATCGTTAACAATTTTAATCGATTAAAATTTAAGAAAATGTTCTTAATAATTTTTTTAAAGGTATTAGTTATTTTATATGTTTGGTTACCAAATACTATTCCATAGTATTATTATTTTATTTACTTAGACGTGCATGAGTAAATAAAAAGGTATATATTCTTTACTTCTTGCATGGCAGAGCGAATTTGCTGTGTTACGTCACTAAATTTGGGAGCCATGGAATTACCGCGATCTAGCCAATTTTGAGACATAATGAATCGCGACTTGAAGGGATATATATAATATACGTTATATAAAATATAATTATTCGTAATTTATTCAATTAATCGATTATTTTTTCCGGATTAATGGAACAATTTTTAAAAAATCATTACCAGCCCTAATCTTAAAGGTACCTCACCTTTTGCTTTAGGCTTTTTTTAGCATATCTTAAATTCCTTTTTCAGTAACCAACAGCTGTAAAAATTTCGGCCATATGAGTTTCTAAAAATGAAGGGGAAACACGCAAATAAAAACAATAAATTTAGATCGTTTTCCAAATGTGGTCAGATTTTTAGGTCTACTTTTGGTAGTAAGCCGTTGGTTGGCAGGGCATTCAAAAACGTGTGAATCATAACTGTAAAAAATGGGTGGGGTGGGGATAACATTATCTTCTTGGTGACAGGAGGTGGGATTAACATCACCAGTGGGACAGGAGGTGGGATTAACATCATTAGTGGGACAGGAGGTGGGATTACCATCATCAGTGGGACAGGAGGTGGGATTAACATCATAGGTGGGTCAGTAGTTGGGATAAACATCATCAGTGGGACAGGAGGTGGGATTATTAGATTATGAACAGGAGATGGTTTGGAAATTTAATGGGTGGGGGTTCAGGATTTGGAATGGAGATGTTATCATCTGGGGGGTGTTGATGTTATCATCTGGGGGTGTTGATGTTATCATCTGGGGGGTGTTGATGTAATCATCTGGGGTGTTGATGTAATCATCTGGGGGTGTTGATGTTATCATCCGGGGTTGTTGATGTTATCATCTGGGGTTGTTGATGTTATCATCTGGGGTTGTTGATGTTATCATCTGGGGTGTTGATGTTATCATCTTGGGGGTGTTTATGTTATCATCCGGGTGTGTTGATGTTATCATCTGAAGGTGTTGATGTTATCATCTGTGGGTATTGATGTTATCATACAGAGGTGTGTAAATGTGACTTACTTTAAGTATAAGAGGATACGTCTCCACTTGATTTTACACTTTATTGTAGATACCTAAATTATTTTAACTCTTCTATATTCAAAAGGCTCTCACCACACCATGCACTCTATGCGTGATACGTTTTTTAAAAATAATTATTATTCAGTTGTAAATATTGTTATATCCTATTTCACACATGAACTTGACTAAAGAGAAAATAAGATTAAAAAGAAACCAAAAAAAAAATGTAATTGAATCTAAGACAGCTTACACTTAAACTTAGGATTGAAAGAACGGAGGAGAGTGCAGCTCAAATTAAATCAATGTTTACTGTCTTTCCTTGTGAATACTAAAGTCGGTTGGTCACAGAAGTCAAAGCCATTACGCAGCGCTATATCCACGTCACGGCCACACGTATCCTGGCACATCCATATCATCACCCAACAGACTTTCAAATTAAAATCTGGCCACCGTCTCAACTCTGATTATTGGACGGGGAAATCCAATGGGGTGATCCTGAAATTGGTTCCCACCTTCCAGTCCCTGAAATTCTTGAAATCTGCAAGCGTTCTCCGTTGAAAGTGACGGCTAACGTGATGGGGGGGGTGGGGGTGGTGAGAGGTTGGGTGAAGTAAAGAGCCTCCCTCAAAAAAGGTAAGCAAACGTCTGGTCCACTCCCAGAGTTCTTCTTTGTTTAGACAACTTATTCGTTGCTTGGAAATTCCCAACTTAATTGACAATTTAAAGGAAGATGTAGTTGATTATTTTTGAAGTGTTGTCTCGCGTTCGGGAATTCTTTCGGTGATTTTTTGGTGTTTTCTTCCTTTTATCAAAGGAATTATTTGGGAACGTGACTGAAATATGAGCTGCCACAATGGGTAAGCTGTGCATGATGGTGTCATGATGTCAAGCTGGGGTCATTTAAAAGTTACAGCAACAATGGATGACCTTGATAATATGTTCTGGTCATCTCAAGATGTGGTCATTTAGAGGTTCGAGTTCCTACTGGATATGTATCAAGCCCTTGTGGATGACGTCATATTAGGAGATCCTAAGAGAATTGTTCCGGTAAAAAAACTAGAACTTAAAGCGCCAGTGTGCAAGCAAACGGCAGGGGAAATAATTCGAGCCGTTATCTTGCGGAATGAATGAGTTTTTTCTGCATGGCGACAAGACAACTCCAGTTTGCTCCACTCCAGGGGAGGTCATACAATCATGGAGTTAAAGATACTCTCGACTTATTTCTTTACAAACTCAGGCTTGCTGTGCTATACCATAGAAATTCTGCAACACACCCTTTAGGCTGTGTATTATTACACACAACACACGTGTGGGGCTGTGTATTATTACACACAACACACGTGTGGGGCTGTGTGTTATTACACACAACACCCGTGAGGGGCTGTGTATTATTACACACAACACACTCGTGAGGCTGTGTACACACAACACGCAGTTTTCTATAATCATTGAACTTTCTAAGGAATATTATTTTGCAACGTCCAATGCGTCTGATCAATTTTGTTTTTAATTTTTAAAAAAAAAAACAACATTTTTTTCGTTTTTTATGTGGAGCTTTTCTCTTTATATAGTGTAAAATATCGAGGCTATAATTTTTAGTATGAAGTATCTGAGACTCTACCAACAAAATTATGTTGTGTTTATTGGTATTTAAAGGGTTTGAGTTGATAAGGGCCAAGAGCTGGTATACATTTCACTTCAGCTCTTATATGAGTTGGCAGGTTTTATTAAAGATTTAACATTTCAATTTAGCTATTATCACAATAGTTGGCAGTGTGCTTTAATAAAGCTTGGTCGACTGATTGACAAACTATATCTGTAAATTATAGATCAACTTATTTATAGGTCTGAGGAAGGGCAAAGGAAACTTAGAGATGTCTTATTTATTGATCAACTTATCTATAGGTCTGAGGAAGAGCAATGGCAGCTTAGAGATGTCTCATTTATTGATCAACTTATTTATAGATCTGAGGAAGAGCAATGGCAGCTTAGAGATGTCTCATTTATTGATCAACTTATTTATATGTCTGAGGAAGAGCAATGGCAGCTTAGAGATGTCTCATTTATTGATCAACTTATTTATAGGTCTGAGGAAGAGCAAGGGCAGCCTAGAGATGTCTCCTTTATTGCTCCAGATCACGATCATAATTTAACTATCGATGTACTTGGCTTATGGTAGTTTGGCCTTTTGTTAAAGTTAAATAAATAGGGATAGGCTTGTCTCACCATGGTCTAATATTTTTTTATATAGCAGACACTTTTTCAAATAGTAATGTACTTGCCTAATGACGGTTCAGTGTTTTGTTCATTGGAAGAAAATATTTGGATGGATTTTCCGATTTTCCTTATGATTGTCTTGTAGATCTATATTTAAAAAAAATTGTTTTTTTTAATTTCAACTGACTTGCCAAATGACTCTTTTGTATTTTATTAAACAGGATATATTTCTTTAAAGTGTTTAAGAGTTATAAATATAACATTGTTTTTTATGTCGATTGACTGGTCTTAACCGTTCTTTTTCTGTCATTACATCCTAGCACAGATTGACCAATACGTTGATCTAAGTTATGTGTTAAATTTTGCGTGATACAAGCGCAGAGAGAGAGAGGGACAGAAGTCAAAGAAAAGTGACAAAAATCAGAGAAGTTTGTTTCCGAGATTCACAAAGGTATTTATATATTAAATATATATAATGATAACATTTTTCACATAGATAAATCACGCGTAAATTTCTGGACAATCATCATCGAAGTGTCGAGCCGTTTGTCATCTATTCTTCCATCACCACATCCAAAGGTATTTTGTTTGTCCTTTTATTTCTTGATTTTTTTTAAAACTTGCTGTTCCAATTTATAATAATGTACCTATGTAATACACTAAAAAATGACCAACAAATAAACTGCATGTTTGTCACTCTATGTACAGCATGCACGACCTGACATGCATGTCAGTCACTTTATGTACAGCATGCATCACATGACATGCATGTCTGTCACTCTATGTACAGCAAGCAGCACTTGGCACGCATGTCTATGTACAGCATGCAGCACCTGACATGCATGTCTGTAACTCTATGTACATCATGCAGCACCTGAAACGCATGTCTGTCACTCTATGTTCAGCATGCAGCACCTGACACGACACTTGAAAGTGTTTCTAAATTCAAGGTTGAAAATTTCCAGTCTATGGAAAATTTTGCATTGAATTTTTAACTTAATTAAAACATTTTATAGCTATGAATCAAGACTGTATTTTAAAAATGTATTTACTAATCAATAATGAATTACATCTTTTTAAAAACTCTATCACGATAGCCAAACTTTCTGTATTTATAACAATTACTAAATGAATAAATCTTAAAAACCATTTTATAATCAACATGTTCTTGCCAGATATAAAAATCTAAGTTTCATTTAATCACACACATTGCCCGTATTTACCGGACTATCTCTATTACATGTTTTATCAAGTTAAAAAATTATCTGAAGATTTAAAGCATACACACCAATCCAATCTTTGAAATCTTCATTCATTATCTTCATTTACTCAGCCTAAATATTACGGTTTCCAAATATTACTATCTATTATTTTAGAAACAAACAACAACACTCTAGTAATGTTTAATGATGACGTGTTTTAAAGGAAGATAAATCAAGCTATCACATTCTGGTTCCCCGTCTTTTAAGCTCACTTCTAATTTTCTGAAATATTCTCCAATCCCATCTCAAATATCTGACCGGAGAAACAACACAAATTTAGCCAATTAGCGTTTGGATCTGGGACCTCTGTCCCATGGTCATTATGTGGTCATGAGTCTCACGAAAATTATATCACATAGACTTCAAATTGTTATTACTCGGGGAAGTCGTAACAATTATCTGTTACAAGGTTAGTGAGACTTCATGGCGACCACTTGAGGTTCTTAATTAAGAGATGAAACTGTTAACTGGAAAAAAATTATAGTTGACCATAATGTATTAAAGGGTAGCACTGGTGTCACTAGGGGGTGCGGTGGGGGAGGGCCGCCCCGGGTGACACCATGAGCTACGACCCCGGGTGACACCAACCGTAGTGACGCCTCTGAAGGGTAGCACAGTGCTAGGATCATGTTCGCATGTAAGAGATGTGCAACAATTGATACAAGTTCCAAGAATGATATCAAGTAGACAAGATATCAAGACAAGAAGATGAGATAAGATAGACTTCCCAACCAATTGTGGAAGGGATATAAAGCAAAACTAAAGACTTTTTCAACCGTGTGTGCTGTTTTCTTAAATTGTAGGCAGTTTGATTGAATGGATTTGGTTCAATGATGTTTCCGCTAAAGAGTTGTATTTCATAAAATTTTATATTTGTATACGTGAATAGAATTCAAATTTTTAATAAGCTATCACAAATTCAATTATTTGAATTTTTAATAATTTATTGCTGAAAGAAAGCGTATGGAATAAGGGCCAGTTATTTTATGTGTGACATCTGGTGCCATGAATATAATAAATAGCATTTAGAATCTAATTGTTTTAACTTAACAAGCTGAACTTGTCACAATGACCTGTTTAGCTCGGCTTTGGTTGACAACAAACAGTTAAAATAAAACATACAGCAATCGAGTCCTTCCTAAGGCCAAAAGCGAGGGCGATAGTAAGGCCTTCTGCTGGTTGAAGTTAGCTACAAGTGGGGCAACGCGAGAACACCAGAAGAAACTAGGGGGGATAGGTGTCAGTGTGACTTATTAATTCTAAACGCTTATGTAATTGACACAGATAAAATGGTACACTACATTGACTTTTAAGAGAGTTGTGATAATTTTTTGGTTGTTGGACATTTCAAACAAAGATGCTGCAGTATCTTTATACCCACAAAATTCGACGCATTCATTCTGGGAAGCTATCGTCCATAATAATATTGGAATCCCTTGACAATAAAAATATTTCGACATATAGTCTATAAGTACATAAAGTTTATTGCGCTCAAGTTTTAAAAACTTGTTCTTGCATTCTTGCTGTTGTTAAAGCCGTTTCTAATTGCGGCACGAGTTCAATACCTGGCTTACATGTGTGCTGATAGCATGTACTGACCTTCAACGGCTCAGCGATTTGAGAGATTGCGTCAGTCATCACCTATATCTTAAATTTTAGTTTCATCGCGACTTCAAAACAGAATTAACAGCAACTGTTCACAAAGTTGACGAATTCTAATTTTATTGGTAAGCTTGTTACCCAAGGAAGCAGTGGGTAATTGGTAGACTCCCACTCCAGGGACGCTAAAAAGCTAACAATTAAACACATTATTTTACTCGCTCTAGTATGGAAAAATATAATAAACATTATCGTGCCACAGAGGCGTCGCTAGGGTAGGTGTCACTCAGGGCGGAAGCTCATGGTGTCACCCCCTCATGATTTAACCCATAGAACTCAAAGTTTTCCAGTGCCAAATAACGGGAAAATACAGAATTTTACGGTCTGGTGTCACCCCCTGATGGTGTCACCTGGGGCGGCCCACCCCCACCGCACCGCCTAGTGACGCCACTGTCGTGCCCATCACAATAACAACAAAAAATATTATTTAACACGCTATAGTATGGCAAAATATAAGAATTTATCGTGCCCATCACAATAACAACAGCAAAAAAAACAACAACAACAAAAAAACAAACAAACAAACAAACAAAAAACAAACAAAAAAAACAACAAACAAACAAACAAACAAAAAACCACACCATTATTTAACACGCTCTAGTGTGGAAAAGTATAAGAAAAAAATATCCTGCCCATCTCAACAAGAATAAAAAATGTCTCAGTCATACGTTGCATATGAATTATAGTTATCTTTTGTACTGAACATTAAAGAAAAGTACATCTAAGTAGAAATAAAAATATTTTATTTTACAAAGATAGGAATTTTAAGCTAATACTGAATCTAAATTTGTACTCATCATTTATATTGTTGTTGGGGAAAATACAGCAACATTAAGTTGGTAAAAGTCCCCATTATTTGTTTGTGACCAAGCCAAGAAATAAAAGAAAGAAATGAAACAAAATATCCATATTCTGAACAAAGAGATACATTCCTTTAGTCCACTAGTTCCCAGGTTTGGGGTCGCAACGGGTTCTCTGGCGGTCACCACTAAATGTCGACTAAAAGTATTCACTATAACGCAAATTTACTTTATTTTAAAAAAAAAAAAACTTTATTGAAAAAGGACTTCATCAATAACATCTGTCGCTCTTCCTACACCACCATTCGTCAGATCAGCTCAATACGTCATTACTTAACAGTTAGTGCATCAAAAACTCTAGTCTTTGCACTAGTTCTCATTAGTATTGATTATTGCTATTCTCTTCTGCCAGATACGCTAACAATGAATTGAAAAACTACAGAAAGTTCACAATTAGGTTGACAGACTATTCATTAAAGCCAAAAAAACAAAAAACAAAAAAAAAAAACAACATGATAATGTTACTCCGCTACTTAACTCACTTCACTGGCTAACTATAAAAGCCCAATTTGATTACAAACTAGCTGTTCTCTGTCACAACTTCTTTTTTTTACTCATCCCCTTCTTATCTTACTGAACTTCTGTCGGTCTACTCACCAAGTCGTCAGCTACGCTCTTCTTCAGACACACGCATTCTCAGAGCTCCTAAGAAACGAACTAAAACATTTGGCGAAGGGTTATTCCTTTTTTTTTTTGCAGCCCAACAATGGAATTCTCTACCAATACACATCCGTAGTATTCCAACTACCTTTAATTCCTTTAAGTTTGCACTTAAGACGCATCTTTTACAGCATTAAGGAAACAGCATTTCTTATAATGATTAACGTAGCTTATGTGTAACGTAATGTCATTTTGGTGGTTATTATGATCAGAATTGTTATTTAATTATTATATGTATGTTATTATCTCTATGTAAACCGCTGTGAGCCTGGTCCCTTAATGCGATACGGCGCTATATAAATTATCAAGTTATTAGTAGTAGTAGTATTTAAATATAACGGGCTCGTGGGTCACATGGCTTTTATAAAAAAGGGTCGCCACCCAAACAAAATGTTAAGAACCACTGTTTAAGTCCATAAAATTTCATCCATTCATTGCCAGCTGGCATCGCTGCAGCCAAATTTCATAACGAACCATTTTTATGTTTATAACCCTCATCAGCAGCTGCGTTGTCTCGATTAGATGAGGACATCGCTACCGTCATTACCAATAATTCTCTCTTCTATTCAATGGGCCTCCGCGGACAATCAAACGCCGTCAATAAGAACTATACCACCGGAGGCGTAGTCGTAGTAAACAATCGTTCCCTTTCGCCTCCAGCCCCTCCCCCCGTCCGCCCACGCCCCTGTCACCCACTACCCCACCCTCTACATAGGGCGTGAGTCTTCCGTACACCAGCACGGGGAATCCTGGTTACCATGGCAACGAGCCAGTCTTCGATATCCGGTTTTTAATTACCACCACGAGTTGTGGGCCGTTCTTTGATCTGACCGCTGTAACTGAGGAGTCGGGTTGCACGTGTCCTGTGTGGGTCATTTGGGTTGTACGTGTCCTGTATAGGTCATTGGATTGAAAGTGTCCTGTGTAGGTCATTTGGGTTGTACGTGCCCTGTGTAGGTCATTGGGTTGTACGTGTCCTGTGTAGATCATTGGGTTGTACATGTCCTGTGTAGGTCATTGGGTTGTAAGTATCCTGTGTAGGTCATTGGGTTGTAAGTATCCTGTGTAGGTCATTGGGTTGTAAGTATCCTGTGTAGGTCATTGGGTTGTAAGTGTCCTGTGTAGGTCATTGGGTTGCTGACATTAAGCTTACGGTAGCTCTTAATAAAGTATTTGTTTCAATTTTTTTTTAATTAATGATTTTTAAAATTCTTGTTCAGGCTTTTTCCGGGATAATTTCTATTCTGGAGTAATTGAAGTGTAGTTAGCGTATGTATGCAACATGTTTCTAAATTATTTGACCTTAATTTCACAAAAGTGGCCTAACCAAATACTGAAGTCTACAATATTAAAATAAAATATACATTCCTTGAACTAATTGGGCATTAATACGTTTCATTTCAAATACTTTTTTTTTCCACGCGTTTATGTTTACAATTAAGTTTATCTTTTTTTACGTGTTGTATTTTGGTGTTACTTTTAACAAGGTCACCGTGAGAAGTGGTCGAGGGAGGCGGTTAAGATGACTGGAGTGAGGTTCTAGGGTTTTGGAGAAATTAGGGATGGGGAGGGTGGTTTGTAGCTGAGGGAAAACATCGTGAATATGGGGCATGGAGGTGGATAATGTGGAAGAAAGTCTTGATGCGGGTAGGGGGTTGAGTTACTGAGTGTGAATCAATTTCATTTCCAATGGCAGCTTTAGATAAGAATTTACCACAGAAGTTGTAGACATTAACGAAAAGTTGAAAAATGTCTTTCTCCTCTTTTTAAATTCGAGACTTGATTGAACTTATTAGTGAATACAGTGATAGTCTGCATTGAAAATTGTTAAGACCATAGATATCGAGATCTTCTACTGGACAACTGACAAAATTTACAACTATCATTTACCCTGTAAACGCTATCTGCGGTAGCAACGTCTGTTCATAGATTATCATGTAGGCGCCATCTATGGTATTTAAAAGAAATTTTGTCCCAATCCGTTTCCAGACCCATCTAGCGGTACTTTAAACTGTTTCATAGACTTTCCGCCAGTTGTTTTCTCAGCACGATGGAAAATCAATTCCATTAATTACGTCATGAATACTGCCCATTGCCGCGCTTGGTCATTCAATCTTTAATGACGTGGTGTTGTGTTGGTGCGAGGGAGAACGGGAGTTCAACACACGGCTGTATGTTGTGTTTTGTTGGTGCGAGAGAGACCGGGAGTTCAACACAATGCTGTACGTGGTGTTGCGTTGGTGCCAGGGAAACTTGGAGTTAATCACAATACTGTGCGTGGTGTTGTGTTGGTGCGAGGGAGATTGGGAGCACAACACAGTGCTGTACGGTGTGGTCGACCGGCTTCAATTGCCTAACAGGTCATCATGTTTTCAAGAGGGTATTAATTATATTTGTAAAACAACTAGCAATAGTTTCGGTGCTAACTTATTTAGCATCGGAAGTACCATTAAATACCCATTCAACATCTCCTTGAATTACGTTTGGTATAATTATATTCTGTTACTACAATTTATTAATAAAAGCAATGACGCCATGTTAGAAATCACAATTTTTTGAGTTACAAATTTCAGATGCTTAGAATCTATATTGACTTGATCAAACTGTGTAATGGCACGCCGATGTTGTTTTAATGGCTTGATGCCCGCGAGTCCAGCCATCATTGATGAAGCAGATCTCCAAGCGAGTGAAGCCTGGGGCTCGTCACTGATGAATCGGAACCGCCTTTTGCTCCGACGAGCGGAAGGGCGACGTGAAACAAACAAGATGGCGTCGGAAGCTTGGCGTGGTCATGATAATAGGCGCCAAGGTTAGAGGATACTGCAAGAATGGGTCATCTGATGGTCGTTCAGGGTGTATGAGACATCTGAATGTTGTTGAGGGTAAATGAGTCATCTGAATGTCATTGAGATTAAATACGTCATGTGAATGTAATTGATTAAATGCGTAATCTGAATGTCATTGATTAAATGCGTCTTCTGAATGTCATTGATTAAATGCGTCATCTGAATATCATTGAGATTAAATGCGTCATCTGAATGTCATTGATTAAATGATTCATTTGAATGTCATTAAGATTAAACGAGTCATCTGAATGTCGTTAAGATTAAACGAGTCATCTGAAGGTCGTTAAGATTAAACGAGTCATCTGAATGTCGTTAAGATTAAACGAGTCATCTGAATGTCGTTAAGATTAAACGGGTCATCTGAAGGTCGTTAAGATTAAACGAGTCATCTGAAGGTCGTTAAGATTAAACGAGTCATCTGAAGGTCGTTAGGATTAAACGAGTCATCTGAATGTCGATAAGATTAAATGGGTCATCTGAATGTCGTTAAGATTAAACGAGTCATCTGAATGTCGTTAAGATTAAACGAGTCATCTGCAATTAGTTGAGAGTGTCTATGGTGATGAACACAGGAATTGCCTACAATTTTACCAAATAAAATGCTTAATGGTAAATGTGTTGTATTAATCACACAGGCAGATAATAGCGTGATTCGGGAAGATCTATGATACTGAAAACTTGTATGTAAAAATACAATTTTGTGATAAGGGTAAATTCACGTGATACTGAAAACTTGTATGTAAAACTACAATTTTGTGATAACGGAAGATTGAATGGCGAGGGAAGTTTGTATTATGGAAAGATAATGGATAAAGAAGGCGTGATTTCAAGCCAGACAATTCGTTGTGAGGTGTTTTTTTTTAAAGGGAGAAGAAATAGGTCACGTTAGTTTAATGACTATACATATTTTATGATTCCAGAGTTGCGGGCCTTAGGTAGTGTAAAAAATCGATGATAAAATTTCACTTAACGAAAAGGAAATTGTTTATTTTATTTGTCGAAGTTTGGTTCACATAAAGGAAAGAAGTAAAAATATTTCTTTTGAGCACACCATCTCGATGGTATTTGCTTTTAATAATCTACGGGTACATTGGAATTTAAAAAAAACAAACAGTGTATTGTACGAATAGAATCTTGAAAATATTAAAAAGTGGTAAATAAAAAATTAAAACAAAGCTTTAAACGTACGCATATACAAGTGATACTTATATTAATTTTTTTTTTAAAATATCATTAAATATAGTTATGCAGAGTATAGGTTTAGTAGCTATAATAGACTACTGAAGTATTTTATGTATATGTCATTAATGTGGAAACTAAATACATCATTTGTAAGTGATTATTAATAGGGTTTTCAAATATAACGTATACAGCTGATTTATTGATCGATAGATTAATTTAATATTTATAATACTTAATTATATGTGATTAATGGGGCAATCTATTCTTCACATGCATATTCTTATTTGTGATTCAAATCTTACTTCAATAGACTCCACCAATTCCCTACCGGTTTCCACTTCCAGTGTTACAAAATATCTCTCACATCTACCCGCAGCCCTCTGTGTTCTTCTTATCCATCCACAGACCAATACCCTCCTCCCTCCATCAACAAATCACTAGCCACGCACCAGTCCGTGGTAATACAATCACGTCGATTTGTTGCATAATTTAGCTTCCGCTCAGTGGCTACATAAACAAACCAACAACAACTAAGAACGATCTCTAAACATAATTTAGCTTCCGCTCAGTGGCTACATAAACAAACCAACAACAACTAAGAACGATCTCTAAAAATAATTTAGCTTCCGCTCAGTGGCTACATAAACAAACCAACAACAACTAAGAACGATCTCTAAACATATAATTTTTCACTGTTTTAGTCATCGACATTTTTGACACTGAATGAAACGGATTTTCTTCACTTGTTATTATAGATTGCATATAAAAATAGAAGTAAAGAACAATTCTATTTTTATTGCTATGTTGGGGGAGGGGGGAAGGAAGACACGATTTTCAAGCGAATCTGTCGGAGACATACTGAGAAGACTGCAGTAAAGTTTAAACAATGGGAATCTTAATATTGTCTGCCTACGTTACACATGAACAATTATAGTTGATCCCATCATGGAAAAGTTTTGGTAGTTAAGGACTTTTTGGGAGAGAAATAAATATTCGTTTCTATTATATTGTCATATTTCGAGGTTCATTCAGACCTCTGTGTGTAAATAGCAAAATCGAAATGAGGTTCACAGAGTTATTTTAAAAAATCGTGTGTGGTTGATTCTCAGTTCTGAGTCTATTCTTAAGGGTCACCAATTAAGTTAATATTCCCAGTAAGGTAGATATATCTTTAGGATAAGTTCTAAGAGGATTGTCAGAATTCGTTCATTATGACCAATCTGAACTATAAAATACATTTTTTCTTAGTTTAATTAGTATAAAAGATAGTATGTGTATAGTTTTTTGTTGTTTTCTCAATTACGTTAGTTTGTGCCATAATTTTATTTATTTGATCGAGATCCTATATTTTATCAATCAATGATATTTTAGAATTTTTTTTACAATTTAGCATTTTATTTTGTATTTACTCAAAAAAAAAAATGGTAGTTTGCTAAGTTTAAATGAAAACAAAAATTATTAATAAAATAAAAATCACCACAAACAATTAAAAAAAAAAAAATTCGTTTATGTTCAGCGACGCTCTTGATAGGCCCATAAAACCACTCGCCAGTGTCTCGTCCTTGACGTCACAGGGTAGCGCCAATACTTTTAGCAGTCACGAGTCGACCCAGTTAGAATATTCACGCCGGCCCAGTATAAATTGCAATTTCTGGAAAAAAGGGGGTGGGGGGGGGAATGAAAAAAAATATGGTGGGGATTGTGGTGGGGATTACGGGATTGGAAAGGGAGGTTATTTAATGCTGACCGAGTCGATCAGGAAATGAAGACTGGGTGATTTTCCCGTTTGGTTGCTACCACGTGTTCACGACAAAATTTGCATAACGTTTTGATAAAAAGTCACATTTATGTGGTTTGTAGATGCCAAACTATTGCAAAAATATACGCATATTTTCCTAGCTTGACAATGTTATTGTTTATAGAGTGGATTTTTGTTAATCAAATGAATATTTTCTTTAAGATTAAAAAAAAAAGTTATTAAAAAAAAAAAGGAAATTAATTTAAAAAGTTGTGTGTGTGTGTCCGAGTAGGAAATTTTTAAATTTATGATTCAGGTCAACGTGACCTTATGGGAAGAAAAAAACAACAACAAAAAGGAATTGAACGTCGGAAAACATCCTTACGTCCATCTTGTTTTATAAAGAGTTCTGCAAACCATCTAATAAGTAGTTGGTTAAATTAACGATCGTTCTATTTATTAACTTTAACGGCAGAGAGAAGGCAAATAGTCAAATATCTCACTACCAGAGCAAGCAGTGCTGTCTCTCTTCATGATACATACCTCAGATCTCTGGCCTGGCGACCGCTGTGAAAGGGCGGGGTGAAAGGTCCATGATGGAGTGTTTGACTTAAAGAAAAGCTTTTTATTCTAGATGATTTATTTGACTCGATGTTAAATAGAAACACCAAAATGTATTACAAAAAGGTGGCCCTGGCCAGTGCCTGGCCGTGTGTAGGTTCATAGGTCAAGTTATAGGTATGTGTCATACTACAGTGGTACGGTGTGTCGTACTGTGTTGGTATGTGTGTTACTGTGTAGTCATGTGCAGAAATGCGTAGACAGGTGTAGTTATGTAATTACATTTACTTGTTTCTGCGCGGGCGTAAACCATAATAAAAATATTTTTAAAAAAGTTTTTAAGATACCACATTTTGTGAACTAAACAGAAGAAAACAAATTTTTTCTTGGGCTATGTTGGAACTTCCCTTCCCCTGGGCTGAGCCAGAACTGTTTTGTTGGATGCACATTGTGGACATTTTGTACATACACACTCTTACACACCAAAATATTTTCGAACTGAAAACGTCGGGCGCATTCGGCTGAAATTTGGTCTATTAATGCTATTACATTAAACTTTTCAGTTTCAAATTCCTCCACAGTCTATATATGATACGCCCCACGTTTTCAGTTCGAAAATATTTTGGTGTGTAAGAGTGTGTATGTACAAAATGTCCACAATGTGCATCCAACAAAACAGTTCTGGCTCAGCCCAGGGGAAGGGAAGTTCCAACATAGCCCAAGAAAAAATTTATTTTCTTCTTTTTAGTTCACAAAACGTGGTATCTTAAAAACTTTTTTTAAAATATTTTTATTTTATACTTTTTAGTTCAAATTTAATGTCTTTAAGACATGGGAAATAACTAAAAAAATGAAAATTCCCTGGTTATGTTACTTCCCTTGAAATTTTCATGTTAATGACGTCATACATCTTTATTTTTAGTATAATTACTATAATTAAGTAGAATTGAGTACTATAATTAATGAAATATTAAATTGTCATGTGAATCAAGTATGCATGCAAAATTTCATCAAAATTGGATGATCAGAAGTGGTTCAAAAAGGAATTCAATTTTTGTCCCGGAAAGACAGACAAGAAAGCAAACTAAGAAAAACGTGGTAAAATGTTGTAAAAAAATAGTAGCCTTGTGTTTGTTATGTGGCGTGCCCGTAAAATGTAGTAGTAGTTAAATAGTAGTATTGTGTTTGTTATGTGGTGGCCCGAAAAATGTAGTAGTAACAGATAGTAGTATTGTGTTTGTTATGTGGTGGCCCGAAAAATGTAGTAGTAACAGCTAGTAGTGTTGTGTTTGTTATGTGTAGGCGGGTGTTTATTTTTGATCTGTTTCTTTCCCGTCCAACCCAGATTTTTATCGAGTTGTTTGCACCATTGTTGAAATAAGACATGGGCTCCGAGATGGACATAGACCACCCCCATCCACCAGAAAGAAGAAATCATTTCGTGTCTTCAGCGCTACTGTAAACAGTTTCATTTGTCTATAGCGCTGTGTAAAGTCTGTTATTTAACATCCGACAGTCAACTTGGGTTATTTTAATTTTCCTGTTTACATTTAAGAATCTCGGATTGGCACTAGTTCAAGTTGTTTGAATTTCGTCTCAATCAGATAATTTATTTTCCCAGTGACGCTAGGCAAGTTTTACCACTGAATACAAAGCTGAACCCTGACTTTTCTATCAGATTAATAGTAACCATTTCTTAATATAGAACATTACCATCGTCATTTTTAACTATCATACGTTTAAAAATTTTGCCGTTTCTTAATGAAAACAAAATTGTCTTTACATGTTATTTTACTTTTTTCATTAAATAATCATGAAATATTGAAACAAAAGAAAGCGAAGCTAAAAAGTGAACACTAACAAAATAATGAAAAGATACGCTGGAAACAATGTGACCGTTGTTTTCACAAGTCAGATCACCATAATAGAAATGGTTTCTGTGTATGAACTAAAGTAGGCTGTAAAAGAGAATCATCTCTTGAAGAAGGAAAGATGACAGAAGCATGAACATTTGGTGTTTAATGATGAGTAAATCACACAAGATAATTCTTTGATAAGTAAAGCGTGAAGCTATTACAATATTGAATAGTAAAGCATGAAAGTATAAATATCTGATTTGTAAAAGCTGAAAGTATAACTATCTGATTAGTAAAGCTTGAAAGTATAACTATCTGATTAGCCAGGCATGAAAGTATAAATAGTTCATTAGTAATGCATGAAAGTATAGCTATCTGATTAGTAAAGCTTGAAAGTATAGCTATCTGATCACTAAAGCATGAAAGTATAACAATCTGATTAGTAAAGCATGAAAGTATAACTATCTGATTGATAAAGCATGAAAGTATAACAATCTGATTAGTAGATCATGAAAGTATAACTATCTGATTAGTAAATCATGAAAGTATAACTATCTGATTAGTAAAACATGAAAGTATAACGTATCTTATCAGTAAAGCATGAAAGTATAATTATTTGATTAGTAAAGCATGAAAGTATAAATAGTTCATTAGTAATGCATGAAAGTATAGCTATCTGATTAGTAAAGCTTGAAAGTATAGCTATCTGATCACTAAAGCATGAAAGTATAACAATCTGATTAGTAAAGCATAAAAGTATAACTATCTGATTGATAAAGCATGAAAGTATAACAATCTGATTAGTAAATCATGAAAGTATAACTATCTGATTAGTAAATCATGAAAGTATAACTATCTGATTAGTAAATCATGAAAGTATAACTATCTGATTAGTAAACCATGAAAGTATAACGTATCTTATCAGTAAAGCATGAAAGTATAATTATTTGATTAGTAAAGCATGAAAGTATAACAATCTGATCAGTAAAGCATGAAAGTATAACAATCTTATCAGTAAAGCATGAAAGTATAACAATCTTATCAGTAAAGCATGAAAGTATAACAATCTTATCAGTAAAGCATGAAAGTATAACAATCTGATCAGTAAAGCATGAAAGTATAACAATCTGATCAGTAAAGCATGAAAGTATAACAATTTGATCAGTAAAGCATGAAAGTATAACAATCTGATCAGTAAAGCATGAAAGTATAACAATTTGATCAGTAAAGCATGAAAGTATGACAATCTGATCAGTAAAGCATGAAAGTATAACAACTTGATCAGTAAAGCATGAAAGTAAAACTATCTGATTAGTAAAGCATGTAAGTATGACAATCTGATCAGTAAAGCATAAAAGTAGAACTATCTGATCAGTAAAGCATGAAAGTATAGCACTCTGATCAGTAAAGCATGAAAGTATAACAATCTGATCAGTAAAGCATGAAAGTATAACAATCTGATCAGTAAAGCATGAAAGTATAACAATCTGATCAGTAAAGCATAAAAGTATAACAATCTGATCAGTAAAGCATGAAAGTATAACAATCTGATCAGAAAAGCATGAAAGTATAACAATCTGATCAGTAAAGCATGAAAGTATAACAACTTGATCAGTAAAGCATGAAAGTAAAACTATCTGATTAGTAAAGCATGTAAGTATGACAATCTGATCAGTAAAGCATGAAAGTATAACAATCTGATCAGTAAAGCATGAAAGTATAACTATCTGATCAGTAAAGCATGAAAGTATAATTATTTGATTAGTAAAGCATGAAATTATAAATAGTTCATTAGTAATGCATGAAAGTATAGCTATCTGATTAGTAAAGCTTGAAAGTATAGCTATCTGATCACTAAAGCATGAAAGTATAACAATCTGATTAGTAAAGCATGAAAGTATAACTATCTGACTGATAAAGCATGAAAGTATAACAATCTGATTAGTAAATCATGAAAGTATAACTATCTGATTTGTAAATCATGAAAGTATAACTATCTGATTAGTAAAGCATGAAAGTATAACGTATCTTATCAGTAAAGCATGAAAGTATAACAATCTGATCAATAAAGCATGAAAGTATAACTATCTGATTGATAAAGCATGAAAGTATAACTATCTGATTGATAAAGCATGAGATTATAACTATCTGATCAGTTAAGCATGAAAGTATAACTATCTGATAAGTAAAGCATGAAAGTATAACTATCTGATCAGTAAAGCATGAGAGTATAACAATCTGATCAGTAAAGCATGAAAGTATAACAATTTGATCAGTAAAGCATGAAAGTATAACAATCTGATCAGTAAAGCATGAAAGTATAACAATCTGATCAGTAAAGCATGAAAGTAAAACTATCTGATTAGTAAAGCATGAAAGTATAACAATCTGATCAGTAAAGCATGAAAGAAAAACTATCTGATCAGTAAAGCATGAAAGTATAACAATCTGATCAGTAAAGCATTAAAGTATAACTATCTGATTGATAAAGCATGAAAGTATAACTATCTGATTGATAAAGCATGAGATTATAACTATCTGATCAGTTAAGCATGAAAGTATAACAATCTGATCAGTAAAGCATGAAAGTATAACTATCTGATCAGTTAAGTATGAAAGTATAACAATCTGATCATTAAAGTATGAAAGTATAACTATCTGATCAGTAAAGCATGAAAGTATAACAATCTGATCACTAAAGCATGAAAGTATAACTATCTGATTGATAAAGCATGAAAGTATAACAATCTGATCAGTAAAGCATGAAAGTATAACTATCTGTTTAGTAAAGCATGAAAGTATAACTATTTGATTAGTAAAGCATGAAAGTATAACTACCTGATTAGTAAAGCATAAAAGTATAACTATCTGTAATTTTTTGAATAAATGAAAGCGGAGAGTTCCTTTTTCTCTACGTCGGGTGTAAATGTCGTAAACATTTGTAATTTAGTACATCAAATAAATAGAGGAGGGGGCCGTCCATAAAGTACGTCACGCTCCAGAGGGGGGAGGAGGGGGTGTAAGAAAGTGTGACAAGGGGGAAGGGGTTATCTGGTCATGTGTGACGTCACGGTGTTTTATGTTAAGTTTTAATTATTTAGTTAATTTAAAAAAAAAAAATTTGTACGAAAGTGTGACGTACCTTACGGGAGGGGGGGGTCCAAGATTTGTGACAGTTTGTCACAGGGGGGAGGGGGGAGTAAAAATGGCGAAATTAGCGTGACGTACTTTACGGACGGCCCCAGAACAATCTCAAATAGCTTAAATACAAAATGTTCCGTATCAAAGTTAAGAAATCATCAACTCCTGTGTAATCATCATCAATATTTACTACATGATCATCATGTCATTCCTATGTGTTTATCTAGGGTTATTAATGACCACGAATGGTATCATTGTTACACTACAATCTAACAACAGGTCGCACGAGCAATAAACATGCACTACACGACATGCCCACAATTATGTTTTATCTACTGTTGGTCGGTTTTCTTTTTGTTGTTTTTAAGGGGAACATATCTCCGCTTACGTTTGTTCGACGTGCCAACAATTATGTTTTATCTACTGTTGCTCGGCTTTTTTTTCGTTGTTTTTAAGGGGAACATATCTCCGCTTACGTTTGTTCGGGATTCGATCCTCGAGGTCAATCCATCAAGAGACGAGCTGCAGACTTGACACTGGTCGATGGCCGAGCTGAAAGGGAGTGTGATTGCAATGCAATAAAGTACCCTCGCTTCTTGCGACCGTGCCAAATTCTCAGATCTGAAGGAGATTTCGGCAACGGTTTTCACCGCGATGGTCGCGGCGTCTTGTTTATGTTGCTGTTGAATCCTGCAAACACGGGATGAATGTTAATGAGGACAGCGCCGACACAGATTTACCCTACATCTTTGGGAGACAGTTGTATTCATAATTGTGTACGTCTGTGCAAGGAGGCGGGGGGGGGGGGGGGGGGAGGGGGTAAGACTTCATAAAAAGGGGGGGGGGGGGGGGAGNGGGGGGGGTGGGAAGAGGTAAGACTTCATCAAAATGTGGGGACGGGGGTAATGAGAGGAAGGGGTAAGAGGGTAACTAGTGACAGGGAGAAAGAGGTATGGTGATGAGTTGGGAGGAAGAGGATTGGTGAGTAGGGCAAAGGTTGGTCGGGGTAAGGGGGCGTGGTTAATGAGAGACCTGACGAGTAGGAGGGAAAAAAAGTATTTTCCAGAAAATGATGCTGTAAAATAATGTCGTGTTTCATTGACCGATCAAAATGGCTGTGGGTCTCAATAGCAACAATTGTTCGACTGTTTGTTTTACCGTAAAAAGTTGAATGTAATAATGACACAATGAGATGAGTGTTAAACGAGTTGGATGGTGGAAAGGAAAATCTTAAGTAAACAATACAAAAATTAAAAGCAGTAACAAAAAGTGGAGTCGGTGACAATAACATTTATGAAACTAAAATTCAATTTAACAACTTTTAAAAAAGAAAACGCTTTTGTTAGTGCACAAAACAAATCTTTTCTCTCTACGCAGATCATTTCTAATTTTATATTTAAACTTGAGCCAATCATGATATGTTTTGAAGTATTAAAGGAAATTTAACACCATAAGAACATGGACACCATAAGAACTATGACACCAAAAGAACTTGGACACCATAAGAACTTGGACACCATAAGAACATGGACACCATGAGAACATGGACACCATAAGAACTTGGACACCAAAAGAACTTGGACACCATAAGAACATGGACACTATAAGAACTTGGACACCATATGAACTTGGACACCATAAGAACATGGACACCATAAGAACATGGACACCATAAGAACTTGGACACCATAAGAACATGGACACCATAAGAACTTGAACACAATATGAATTTAGACACCATATGAACTTGAACACCATATGAACTTTGACTCAGTACGAGCTCATAATATGAACTTTGACACAATATGAACTGTCACATCATATGAAATTTTACAAAATAATATATTTGACACATTATGTACTTTGACATCTATGAACTTTTATATTTTATGAATTAGACATCACCTGAAATTTTGATATAATATGAATATTGACCAATTACGAACTATAACATAATTTGAACCTTGACATCGTATGAACTTTGCCATAATATGAACTTTACATATATGAACTTTGATATGATATGCATTTTAACATAATATAGACTTTGACATAATATGAACTTTAACACCAAATAAACTTTGAGACCATGTGAACTTTGACACCATGTGAACTTTGACACCATGTGAACTTTGACAACACATGCTTTAATATGAAGCTAACCATCCCATTACGAGGACCGTGAGATAGTGCAAACAGCTGTTCTAAAACTATAGATGAACACGTTTAAAAGCTGATTTAGCTGAAGCTTGAACAAAATGTTCAATAAAAAAAAACACATTTCATTTGTCATGTGCAGACGGCACTTTCATCTTCAGCCCTAAAATATTTAAGTTGGCAGTTTTAAAACACATTTTCCCCTTCATGTAGCCAAAAAAAGGGTATAATAAAAATGCATTAAAAAAGGATTTGATTTTTTTTCCCCGTGGAAACCGTTGTATTCAATCTGTATTCTCATTATAGGTCTGCAGCTCAATGCCTTGCCGTTGAGCCATAGTCATTGGGTACTTGCATATCAGGAGGCATTTGATATCAACGAGAATGTTTAATATTTATATTTAAAGTAGGGCTGCGAAGATTAACAATTAAGTAATAGATTAATCGTTAAGAATTTTAATCGATTAAAATTAATTTGATCGATTAAAATTCGATTAAAACTTACTTCTTATATTTTTTCCCATTTATAATATTTTTTTTGTTACTTACATACCCGTCCTCGTATTATTATTATTTATTTAGAAGTGTTCACGTAAATAAAAGGTTTTCCTTTCCTTATTGCTTGCATAGCAGAACGAATTTGCTGTGTTAGGTCACACAATTTTGGAGGTATTGATTTACCGCGACTTAATTGATTTTTCGAATTTATGAATCGTGACTTAACAGTATTTCACCCTTCCCAATTAATCGTACAGTTTTTAAAAATATATTTTTAAAATATTTTTTTATTTTTATTTTTTAAAATTTTATTTTGGTTTTAAATCAGTACCAGCCCAAATTTAACGATGTTTTTTTTTTCCTCACTATAATTGTCATTAAATAAAATTATTCTTAACAAGAATTGCGAAAACTTTATTTGACGTATATTAACTACTGGTTTGAATTTGGTGCTATATTTTATAGTCTAAGATTAACCACAGTACTTTAAACAATTTCACCAACTGTATCACCGGAACTCGTGGAAATTTGTGTTACAAGATTCAGAACGGACTGACTAAGTGACTGTTCGAATTCTACAAAGATTATCTTGGTTGGAGTTGTCGACTCCTCCTTAAACGATGACTTTGGGTTACAGTTTTTTGTGTATGTGTTCCTCGTATCCGGCATCACAGTTTTGTCACACTCTAAAAACAACAACAAAAAACACCTCAATTTGTCACATATCGACACCAGATATCCCAGTGCTCGCATTTTCTCAGCGGCAGTGTTGTCTTAAGGTTTAGCCACTGACACAAACACCCATACAAACACAAAAAACCTAAGCGGTGGGTGAGCACAAGGATTAGATTGTTGACACGGTAGAGAGACTCCAAGGCGTGAGCCGGAGCCTAGATGTTACAGCACATGCTCAAAAACTGTGAGACAATTTTAAAGGACATTTATTGTAAAGGGACGATACGCCCTTCAATGCTTTTAGTTAAAGGCATTGTAAGGTTGTGGACGATAAAGAAAAAATAATATAGACTACACTCAAATAAATTTTTAAAGAAAGATGATTCCCCTAATTAATATGCTATGATGGGACTTTAAATAGCCTGATTTTTTAATTTTTTTGGTCCCATAACCTTGTTGTCGTAGGGGATCTATCTTATCTTATTTGTTACAGACGCTCCTTCTGTACATACGATTATTGCATTCTAAGTTTATTTATCGTTTGTATTTAGTCCTGCATTCCTATTTGAGTTTAAATGATGATAAAGTGTTGGCTATCCTGGTTTCTTCTGGCAACCCAATCCACGCCCGAATTTCGGACGGGAAGAAAGAAAACTTGCATGAGTTTGTTCTTGCATATGGAATAAGAAAGGTGTTTTTATCAATATGTCTACTTGAAGGTTGTATTAAGTTATCTTGAAGTTGTATTTCTATATTATAATTATTTGCTTTATTTATAATTGCTACTTTACTCTTGGTTCTTTTATCCTCTAGTGTTTCAAGGTTTAATGATTTAACTAATGGTGTTACTCTTGTCAATTTTGAATATTCTCCACTAATGATTCTGGCTCTTTTTTGAACTTGTGCTAGTGTATCACTGTTTTCTTTGGTGGATGGATGCCATACAGAAGATGCATATTTTGTGTAGGTCTCACTAGGTGAGGTAGCATTTTAGTTTTATAAAAATAAAATTAAATTATTAAAAGTTTCTTTTAATAAAACCTAAGCTTTTTATTTTTTAAAAATAACTTCATTGACATGGGGATTCTATGATAGTTTCTCATTTATTAGAACTTTCTCGGGGCTTGGTAGACCTTGGCGGCGCCTATCTCCTCTCCAGGTCAGTGCTGGGCTTTTTAGCGATAGTCATTCATCATTCTTAATAGTGTGGCTTTGATTGGGCTCGACCCCACTCCCCACAACTTGTGAGGCGAGCGCACTTTTGACTTCGCAATCCAGCCTGTATAGACACATAAATATTGATTCGATGTTTTAGTCAAGTCTTATTAATAATCCTACAGATATGGGCTGAATTACAACAATAATTACAATGTAAATGATTTCATAAATTAAATATAATTTCTTCTTTAATGTTTGCTATTATTGCCTGCTAAATACTAACTATAATGACAATAATTTCCATATCTATACATCCATAGTGAATGGTCAAGATGCATAAAGCATAAATGATGGTAGAATTAGACTGGTCAAAAGGCCAAAGGTAGAAGATGATATTTTTATAGAGTCCAGATGTCATAGATAACAGGCACTTTCGCCTTCGATGATAAAAGAAAGATTTTAAAAATATTAAAAATAAACTGAATAGTTTGACATACGGTATGCGTACAAATACAACACTTAAGTCATCAGACATACGTTATACATACTAACACAACACTAAAGTCCAGAGATATACATACGTTAAACATACTAACACAACACTAAAGTCCACAGACATACGTTATAAAACTAAAGTCCACGAAAATACGTTATACATACTAACACAACACCAAAGTCCATAGACATACGTTATAAAACTAAAGTCCACGAAAATACGTTATACATACTAACACAACACCAAAGTCCACAGACATACGTTATAAAACTAAAGTCCACGAAAATACGAAAAAAAGTAGGCACAATCTAGTAATAATATAAGAACTTAACTTTACAGTACCCTAACACATATACTAAAAAAAGATCACCTTTATCTATCAGTGTTTTCTCAAAAAACCTCTTCCAAAAGAACNTTAAAACTTTGAGACAGTCTTCCTACCAGTCACCCAAGGTAACACCTTAAAACTTTGAGACAGTCTTCCTACCAGTCACCCAAGGTAACACCTTAAAACTTTGAGACAGTCTTCCTACCAGTCACCCAAGGTAACACCTTAAAACTTTGACAACACTAAAGTCCAGAGATATACATACGTTAAACATACTAACACAACACTAAAGTCCACAGACATACGTTATAAAACTAAAGTCCACGAACATACGTTATACATACTAACGCAACACCAAAGTCCACAGACATACGTTATAAAACTAAAGTCCACGAAAATACGTTATACATACTAACACAACACTAAAGTCCACAGACATACGTTATAAAACTAAAGTCCACCAAAATACGTTATTCATACTAACACAACACCAAAGTCCACAGACATACGTTATAAAACTAAAGTCCACGAAAATACGTTATACATACTAACACAACACCAAAGTCCACAGACATACGTTATAAAACTAAAGTCCACGAAAATACGAAAAAAAGTAGGCACAATCTAGTAATAATATAAGAACTTAACTTTACAGTACCCTAACACATATACTAAAAAAAGATCACCTTTATCTATCAGTGTTTTCTCAAAAAACCTCTTCCAAAAGAACGCAATCTATTCAACTTTGTAGCAAGGACCGCTGAGAACTAATTTGTCTTGTCGGATCTTTATTCTTTGTTCTTTAATTAATATATATATATATATATATATATTGGAGAGAGTGGGAGGGATCGAAATTGCTTTCATGCCAATGTTAATCGAAACCAAGTCTGTGAAACTGCAAGTAACAATCACAAATAGAGAAACGACAAAAAACATTCAAGTAGCAAATAAACAAAAAACACAAGCAACAAAAATATACAAAATTATTCCTTTATGTCACATAGCGATAAGAAAATAAAAAGGATCCCCATAGTGATGAAAGAGTCATTGGTGCTGATGATTAGAGCTGAAACGGAACTTAATTACAGCGGAATCTATTAGTCCGCTGGCCTTGTAATGGCTGAGGCAATGATTCGCCCATTGGCTGGTGGCCCGGTGTATCATTGTCGGACAAATTAGCCCTCCAGCGTTCTTCTGGAAGATTTGTTTGTCATCTAGTTTAAAGGGTTTTACTCCAAGTCAATGGCACACCAATTTTTTTTTTAATCAGAGCGATCAATGCGGTAAAGTTTTAGAAGAAAGTTTAAGCCTCTATTACACAGAGTATATCGAATCTCTACATTTTTCCTGTTTGTAAACTTTTGTATGCGTTGGTGAAAATCAGATATTTGTATTTATAAAATATTTTCTAAAATATTTAC
>MUZC01001251.1:39660-57889 GCA_002072015.1 Radix auricularia | reverse complement strand
GTCCCCCAAGGTAACACCTTAAAACTTTGAGACAGTCTTCCTACCAGTCACCCAAGGTAACACCTTAAAACTTTGAGACAGTCTTCCTACCAGTCACCCAAGGTAACACCTTAAAACTTTGAGACGGTCTTCCTACCAGTCACCCAAGGTAACACCTTAAAACTTTGAGACAGTCTTCCTACCAGTCACCCAAGGTAACACTTTAAAACTTTGAGACAGTCTTCCTACCAGTCACCCAAGGTAACACCTTAAAACTTTGAGACAGTCTTCCTACCAGTCACCCAAGGTAACACTTTAAAACTTTGAGACAGTCTTTCTACCAGTCACCCAAGGTAACACCTTTAAACTTTGAGACAGTCTTCCTACCAGTAACCCAAGGTAACACCTTAAAACTTTGAGACAGACTTCCTACTTAATCGCAAACTTAAGAGTGTCTCTTCTGCACATATACATGTTTACATACACATTTGCGACTGTCCCAAACACAAACACACGTATACACACAAACTCTTACTATTTACTAAAATAAAAAAATGTTTTCACAAATTGATGATCCAGCAAGCCTCTGTGAATGCAAACAGAAAAGTTGCCTAAAATAAGACTTGAAATATATTTCATGTTTATAAAAATATTTTAGTCATTTGATAATGAGGCTTTCATCACTCATCAAGGTTTCTTCATTATGACCAAATCTTTGGCGGATGACCAGGCAATCTGTATCTGATACAATAATACTAGATAAATCTGCTGACACATGTATCGATAGGTTTTATTTGAACTTGAATATCTAAAAGTTATTTTTCTCACTGTTTAACGTAATTTTATATAATGCTCACATCATAAAAATACAACTACTATTTAATTAATAACAATTTAAGTGGTGGTTTCTTATAAATTGTCACTTTGAGTCATTTCCGACGCTATTTTTAGAAATTATATTTAAACATTTTTTTTTCTTTGTTACAAATCAAGAAGTAACCCCTTAATTCCCCTAAGTCCTAAGTACATTTTGGGCAATGGTATCGGGTTTTGCTTCTTATATCCGGGTAGCAGTTTTCTAGATTTCATCTACGTTTGTATTAACGGATCCACTATGCGCTTAATTAACATTTTCAAAGGAGTTTAGTTAAACGTATCTCGATTTGTACCCGTCCACAATAACAAACCGGTGAATTCGGAGTTTGCCTGTGTGTAACCAGGGAATATGTGTTGCTGGGGGGTGAGTTTGGCTGGGCCTCCATTACAGTACACTAATCGTCTGCTCCATTGTCGTAAACGTTTCTGTCTGCCCTGAAAGATTACTGGTTCATATACATACACACATAACCATCTCCTAGACATATCTATGTCTTGGGCACCAGGGTTCTTTGAGTACTTTGTCGGTGTATATTTCTTTAAGCGTACAGCGACCGTTGTCTGGTAGCGTCCCTTCGGACATTATTTAGATGGTCCAAAAAAAATTTGTTTTCTCAACTTCTTCAGTGCATAGTTTCCGATAAAACAGTTAAAGAGAAGAACATTTGACTTTTAAATATCACTCATTAAAGATAGATTCTGTACATATAATAGTTCATTTAAAACGTTTAGTTTCCAATTTTATAATATAAACTGTGAGAAAATATCGAAGGTATTCATGTACAAGATCTTAGATTTCATGTTTCTTCTATCAATCTGTATAAAGTAATAACAGATTACACTGTCATTCGGCGCAAATATCAATCTTACCATTTCCTAATTCTACTGTCAATCTTTACACGTATTCATCATAACACTGGTTACACGATCATCGATCGGCATAAATATCTTATCTTATATGTTACAGACGCTCCTTTTATATAGAAGATTATTGCGTCCTATGCTTATCTATTGTTTGTAACTCGTCCTGCACTTTTATAAGAGTTTTAAATGTTAATAAAGAGTTAGTTTTCCTGATTTTTTGAGGCAACCCATTCCACGCCCGAATTCCGGATGAGAAGAACGAAGATTTGAATGTGTTTGTTCTTGCATATGGAATAAGAAACGTGTTTTTATCCTTATGTCTATCTGAGGGTTGTATTAAGTTATCTTGGAGTTGTATTTCTAAATTATAATTAATTGCTTTATGTAGAATTACTTCTTTACTCTTGGTTCTTCTATCTTATAGTGTTTCAAGACTAATGAATTAACTATTAACTAATTGTGTTATTTTTGTCACTTTTAAATATTCTCCTGCAATGAATCTGGCAGCTCTTGTTTGAATTTGTTCTAGTTTATCAGGTTTTTTTTTTTTTTTGGTGGATGGGTCCCTACAGAAGATGCATATTTTAGTAGATTCTATTGGTGTCACCAATGTGAGGTGAAATGTAAGTTTAATATCTCTATTACATTTGTAAAAGTTCCTTTTTTATAAAGCCTAAGGTTTTATTTGACTTATTTAATAACTTCATTGACATTGAGATTCCATGATAGTTTCTCATTTATTATTACTCCTAAGTATTTTGCATCTTCCGTTTGGGTTCATTTGTTCTATGAATGAAATATTTTGAATCTATTTGTTTCTTTTTCTTTGTTAATCTTTACAGTTGACACTTTTCTAGGTGTTAAGACATACTCCAGTTAGTTTCGGGTATTATCAATTCATCTAAGTCTCTTAGTATAATTTTGTTTTGTTTTTCTGATTTAATTGTTCTATAGATTATACAATCATTAGCAAATATCTTAATTTTATTTCTGTTGTGGTGTTGCAAATTTGAAAAAGTAAGGGATATAGCACAGTTTTTAGTAGAACTCCTAATTTAACTGTTATTGGTGCAGATTAGGATCCTAAAATTATTGAAGTTTACTCCCTATCTAAAAGGAAGTCTTGGATCCAGTGATGTACGGGACCTGAGTATTCAAAGTAGTTACATTTTTTCGTAAACTAAGGTGATGAACTTTGTCAAATGCCCATGAAAAGTCGAGTAACATGGTATCTATCTGATCATTATTGTTTAATCCTTTTGACAGATAATCAACTAAACATATTAATTGTGTTAAAATTATCTGTTTCTTCTAAAGCCGTGTTTATGTGATCATACGGCATTATATTTGTATATGTGGTTATTTATTCTACAACAATATTTTATGTGTACTAGTAATTTACAGGTGAAACTAGTAAGTGAATTACCAGGATCTGATTTATCACCTTTCTTAAAAAAGGAGGGGGGTTACGTTTGGCAATTTCCAATCCTGGTGTACTTTGCCAGTGTTTTAAATGACAACATTCAGATTATGTGAGGGAATCAGGAAGTACCGTAACTCAGTTTATTTAACTAAGCAGGCATTGAGTTTCCCCATTATTCAGCGTTAGCCTTATTAAAGAGAACCAGCGCAAACCGAAGAAAACCGAAACATTTAGAACATCTATGGGCTGATTAGCGGAAGGTCTACACTCTGAATTTTCAAGCCATTTTACAATTATTTTTTTAAAATACATTTTGTGATACACCATGAAATAAAAATTTACTTAGAAACAATTTTGGATGTCAGTAAAATGCAAATGCTGAGAAAAACAAATAATAAAAAATGAATAAATTTGATATCGTTTTGTAGACATAGCTGGTAATCTTGTGATTTTTTTTTCACGTATTCATAATGAAATTTTTATGTGAAGCCGTGCTTTCGGAAAAGGTTTCATCATTATAATGTTTGAGTGACAATAATTGTAGATATTTGGAGTCAATATTTTTTGCTTTTCTGTTTTTAAATGTTGCCCGAATTTCTGCAGTGTTTTATTTTATTCCTTCAACTGCAATGGAAAATTTGAAATAAGAAAATGATCCGATTTAAAAAAAAACAAAACAAATTTTTTGAACCAACTGCCAGTGGGCATCATAAACGGTCTCAGAAATTAAAGTTGAATTTGGATGTTTTAATGGATGGTCTAGATTATTCCAGATCTTGGTTGTCAAGCATTGGACCCGATTTGTGATATGTAACATTGAAGAAAGAAATTAAGTTTTATAATCACAGTTTTACAAGTTTCGAGATTTCCAGATAGAAGTTCATTGAAGTTGTACAGTTATTGGAAACAAATATGCAAAGAGTTTATTGTTAAAATTATAGTAAAAGAACATATATAAATTAAATATATTTCATGAATACATCTATATTAAAGTTAACCATGCAGTCATATCATGTCATACAAAATGTCTAATATTTTTACGCCTCCCCCGCCCCAGCTATGTTCGGAACAGTGGCGTAGCCAGGAATTTTTAGGAGTTTCGGGGCCCGAGAGCTTAACCTCTTTGGGGCCCCACCTACATGGCGGTAGCGTAATATTTAATGTCAAATAATTTCGGAAACTAATTGCAGGCCCCGTGGACTTTCGAATTTCTTCCTCCCTCCCCTCCGATTGATACGCCACTGTTCTGGAAGTTATTAACAGGGTATGACTCAGTATGAGTAAGACATCGGCATTAAGCTTTCCTCATCAGACACCTATAAATGACAAGGGTTAAGTTTTTTTTTTTAACCGAAAAATTAATTCCCCCGAAGTTTCTAACGATTTTCTAAGAGCTGGGTTGCAACTTTCACCCGTTAATTAAAATCCAACCCTCGATCTTCCTCATTTTTTACGACGATCCGACCAGCTTGTAGATGGTTCACCTGTGTCAGCGCATCATGTCTTCACTGCACGATGGCAACCAGCAACCTTTTATTGCCTCAATAAAATCAATAACTCAGATATGTCCCGTTAGTCAAGAATCGACTGTAAGGCTCAGTAAATAACCAAGATGTGTGAGTGTGTGTTTGTGTGTGTGTGTGTGTGTGTCACAGAGAGGTTCAAGCTTGGGGACTGGGATGGGGTGTGGTGCTGCTGGGTGGAGGGCCTGGGGATGGTGGTCTAAAGAAGTTTGTCTTGACAGTAACGTCTGTGCGTGTTCACGCGGAAAAAAAAAGTATAAAGTTTCCATGGTTACTAAGCGTAAACAAAAAGAGGACACACGAAAATGGACAAGGTTGGGGGGGGGAGGAGATAACTAGACAAGAAGAGCCCAGGCTGTGGGGGGTGGGGGGAGGGAATTCAGCCCGTGCCAGGGAGTGTTGAACAAAAGCGGGAGATCTTTAACTAGTTTCTGGGCCCCAAATATTGACTCAGCACCCGGTGACGGCGCTGGGCGGGGAGGGTGCTACGTCTTCCTGTCTTTTTAAGGGGAAATAAACACGTGCTGGTGCCTCTCCTTGGCAAGTTGTCGCTGATCTTATCACTAGTTCGGTTGCTTTGGTTACCGGCCTTAGTTATCCACAGTTATCTCGGCTTATAACCGTCCAGACGAATAGCATTATTTTTTTAATAATAAAAATATATCTGTTGCCAAGAAGTATTATATGACTAAAAAATTGATTGGGTTTTCATAACGATACTACATTAATTCGAAGTCACGATACTACATTAATTCGAAGTCACGATACTACATTAATTCGAAGTCACGATATTACATTAATTTGAAGTCAAAACTGAAAACGAATTATGGCAAAGAAACTTTCACTAGAATGACCCCAATATATGGCAAATCCAGGTCATTCCTCAAATCATATATTTTAATTTCTTTATCGATTCCATTAAGTTGAGAATAACTAATCAAACTTGGTCAAGTGTTAATTCATGTGTCCAAAACGTGTTTGCTGACCATTCCAGGAACAGGTCATGCGAACAGATGGTAGAGGAGAATGGGGTGCACATCCCACTGAACCATAATCCAGCAAAACGTGAGAAGTTGGACTCCCAATACCAGATAACGACCAATGCGCAGCCTGCTTTCTAGATCACAAGAGGGGTGCGACCTCTCGGCGTTGCCCCTTTGCCTCTGAAACACTAGCGCATATGTGTAAATCGTGTTTGTGTTATATATCCTTGGGGTGATGTCAAATAGCGAGTGAGTACTACTTTCAAAATGTGTTATATAGAGGACATTGAGAGGGTACCATAGCCGAAGATGAGGACAGTGTAAATTCACAAGCGATAGAAGACGAGGATATTGACTGGGTGGAGTGGGTTGGGAGTGGTG
This sequence comes from Radix auricularia, assembly GCA_002072015.1. Lineage (NCBI taxonomy): Eukaryota > Metazoa > Mollusca > Gastropoda > Lymnaeidae > Radix > Radix auricularia. The sequence goes on along the minus strand of MUZC01001251.1, from coordinate 51,860 downwards.
GGGAAGGGATGTTGTATTTAGGGTGACGTCCAGTGATTTTCCACTCCTCACTCTCATTAAATTTAATAGTAAAGGAATAAATAAAACCGTGAATTAGGAATTTCTTTTTTTTTCTTTTTTTAAAATTATTATTATTTTTTTTTTGTAAGGTTATATGAAATATTTGAATACGATTTCAAATATTATTCTTGTAAGCCCTTTAATTAAAATTGTAAATGTTCCCCAAAATTATCTGAAAAATAAAATGCTCTCATAAAGTTAACAAACTTCCCACATATATTAAAAATGATAATGAAATTTTGTATGTATTCAAAATTATGCATGCATTATTTATTTCCTGTAAAGAATTTTAAAATAAATGATAAAATATGTTTTCTGTATCACACATGCATACATCTATTGAATAGACTTGGCGGGGAGGGGGGTATATCCCGAAGAAATATAGGAGAAAAGATACCAGAGAATTAATATTTCCTTCATTTATTCATGTTAAATGCATTAATATTGTTTGCTCTAAATGTCGTCTTCTTTCTTCGTTAATGCAATATCTGCCATTGCCAAGTCTCCAAGTGTATTTCATCATCAAATAATTAATATTTTAACATTTCTCTGTAAGATTACTTTGTATAGATGGCATGTGGTGTCTAAGTAATCCTCGAAACATCCAACTATTTATCAGAAGGAACTCTCCACGTGCAAGTGTCAACAAACTAAACAGGTTTTACTTGTAACAAAATTTATCAGCTTAAATTGAAGCAGCCTTTTTTTAAAAAAACTATAGCATTACTCTTACTGGTGCGCGTTTTATGATTTCCGGGAACCTGCGTTATTCGATAAATTACCTAGCACATATATCTGCAGAAAAATCTCCAGCATTGCTTTTAATATTTTTTTAAAACGTTTGATTGGTCAAAAATGTTTTATTTATATCTCTTTGAGCGTGTCAGCATTTAAAAATAAAACTTTATTTTTTTTAAAAAAGGAAGTAATTATTTTAAACATTTTGATAAACGTTTTATGAAACTTTTGCATAAAACTTTTTACAAAATGAAATTAAACACAAACACACGTTGCACCCTTATTTTATAATGTGCCGCTATCTTAAAAGAGTTTCGTCAATAAAAACTCTTGATGTGTCTGAGATATTATCATAAGTATGAGTTAAAACTCTTTAGTACTTGAAACGCGACAGGTTCTGTGTTTAACCCCAACCCTGGGGCCAAGCAAATAACAGCGTAACACAACACATCTTTTTAAATAACGACCGCTGCTTAAAATAACGACAAGCATGGATGAGCTGGAGAACAAGGGTATAGTCATAACAGCACCAAACTGGGAACACTACCGCCTTTACTAAAGGATCATTAACTGACTATTGTCATTATCCCGTAATAAAATAATTATAAAAACAAAAGTTGTATGCCTCGGAAAAAGATGCAATGTTGTTGTTGTTTTGTTGTTGTTGTTTTTTTTTTTGTTGTTGTTGTTTTTTTGTCATTGAAGATTTGACGTGTTTAAAGTAAATATTTGCCGCTGAAAAAATCATGCTCAGTCACCCAACAGATCGGCCCACATCCGGGTGACCGTCAATTACATTTGACAGTAACTGTTTTTTTCTGTCTTTTCATTGATTTGTAGTTATAATTATCTTAAATGTTTCATTTGCTTTCTATCGGGAAGCATCCAAAGCATTAGATTAAATTCGTTAGAAATACTACAATAAGTGTTTAGCTAGGACACCATTACAATGATTGGTGAGTTCCGTTCTGCTGGTTAATAGTGGTGTTTTGTAGTTGTAAATGATGTTGAGCTGTCTCAGAGTCTAAGAGGGACATCGTTACACAGAGTAATGAAGATATCAGAGTCTAAGAGGGACATCGTTACACAGAGTAATGAAGATCTTAGAGTCTAAGAGGGACATCGTTACACAGAGTAATGAAGATATCAGAGTCTAAGAGGGACATCGTTACACAGAGTAATGAAGATCTCAGATTCTAAGAGGGACATCGTTACACAGAGTAATGAAGATCTCAGATTCTAAGAGGGACATCGTTACACAGAGTAATATCCGGATCCATCTCGAATTTAAAGGTTGTAGCTCTTAACTTGTTTGTCATTACTCAGAGCGTATGGCACCAGATATAATGACGTCATAATACTATTTTTTTCATTTCGAGTTTTTGTGAATCAAACTCTTGGGCATAAATATAGATGTAAAGTTTGAAGATCGTTTGGTAGAATAAAGTTGTCAACACCTTTTTGGTCTTTGTTAAACCAAATTAGTTTACTTCAATGCACGTAGAAATGTCAAGTTTCTATTTAGATAAATCAACTACCGGATCACTAAAATTAATATATTTTAGGGATTAATCACAGGGGATACCTCAAATATTTATAATATGTCTATTGATAGATTTTTTCGCTGTGATTGTACATGGCCTATTTAATATTGTTGTATTTTTCATCGTGATAGTTGTCGCATATTAAAAAATCAACAACAGCATTATAACTGATGTATTGCCTTGTCCCACCACTCGCTTACCACTCGGACTGCTGAATTTTAACACTGAACCCAACTATAACCAAATAAATCACGGCTGTCCTCTCGCCGTCACGCAAAGGCCAGCAACTACGTCTCAGCAGGATCGAGACTGGTCATCGGTTGACCCAGCTTAGCGCCGTTGGTTGTGTCCCATGCGACCATTAATCCCGTACTCCTGTTGACCAGCTGACCCCGAGGCTATGAGGATTATACGAGTGGACACAACAAGTCCGTCCATTTTCGTGTCAGTCAAACGGCTGGCCGAATGGCGGCTTCGGCTACTGATTCGGGAATGAAACCTGACGTTGACAGAGGTCAGCCACGAACTTATCTTGTATGATCCACTTGGTTTGGGGGGGGGGGGCGGACTAATAGAGTAGTGAATCCCTCCCAAACAAGGATGAGGTCTGTAAGTACTTTTAGCCATCACCTCTTCGTTTATACTTTTTAAAAAAATACCTATTAGACTTCTCTAAACAGTGCAGGAAGGTACGGTGTAGAATGTAGAGCGTATAACCTTCGGGAAAACCCCTTTAATATACTTTTTTTTTCTATTGAAAAATTTCTGATTATTGTATGTGGCTTGCCAGCATCATATTTTGTGTTGTCTCAAGTGGCACAACTCTGTCTTTTTTGTCTCCGTTGATTGCATGTGTCTCCTTTAAATACATTCTAAAAATATTTTTAAAATAAAATAATAATAATAAATCGTGAGAAAGGTGAGAAGGTCTCTGTTCAGATAAGAGCGGCCATGTTATTAGTTATTGTTATTTTAAAGTGGGTTCGAGACGGAGCATGGCCGCGCAGCATGGGGCTGTAAAAAACAATTTTGATTAATGGAATGTGCTGAAAGGTGGATGTACAACAGTTTAAATATTATTAGCTAAACTTTATCTTAAAGAGTTGGCATAATTTTTCTATTAAAATATTTTTTAAAGAGGGGGGGGGGGGGTGCATTTTAAAATTTTATAATAATTACTAGTCAAAAGACAGAATTTTTCAAAATTTAAATTTTCAGCTGAAATCAATTAATTTTGAAAATAATACACATCGGAATAAAAAAATAATGTAATACAGATCTTTCATTAATTTTATTTATTTAAAAATTATTTATTTATATCCTTATTGAACAATTCAATGCGGACGTTCGAAAAGAGTTAATTGTGATGCAGTAATTAATTTCAAGTTTTTTATTTATTTTTTTTTAACCGTTAGGCTTTTTTGTCTAAAATTAGTAGCGTTACGAACTGACATATATATCAAATGTGCATTCATACTGAACCAAAATATATATGAATGATTTCTTAAGATAGAAATCTTAAAATATTCAATAGGAGAGAATATTTTAAGAATCTAAATTTATTTTGAAATTATACCAAAAGCCCCAAAAAAAGAAAATCGAAATTCCAACCAAAGTACCAACCAACAATGCCACATTGCGAGGAAAAAATAAAATAGTATTTTACAAAATTAGACATTAATGAACACACACATTCCTTACATCAAACAATTTTAGTTATAGTCTATATACTGGAAATTGTAATACTTTTTTTCAAATTTTACTTTTTTTATATGTAACTTTTTGTTGAAATTGTTTGTGAATAGATAACTATGCTAAAATTTAGCTGTCTAAACTTAAATTGCTAATGTCGATAACGACCTATACCTCTTTTAATACATACAAATATTACATATAAAACAAATGAAGTAAAGAAAATAATGTTTATAACACTTCTGTACAATGTTTAACAAAGTATAATAATTATTTAAATAATACAGAAGCGCTGAAATAGAAAACTAGAACTAGATGTGTCAAAAAGATCAAATGTTTAATAGAATTACAAGTTCAAAAAGATAGTCAACTCCTCCCAAATTATTTTTTCCGTAAAAGCGAATACTTTTTAAAAATAGTTGTAATAAAGCGTCAGTGAAAACAGTAAAGATTGCTTGCTTGAAACCACGTGAGACTTACACAACACCATAGTCCAAGTCGTCACTCTCCGCTTATTCTCCCAATGTTTAGCAAAACAAGAAAGTAAATTAAACAAACCGTAAAGCAAAGTTTTTTTTCCCCTTATAAACCTATTATATATGAGACAGAACTATATCAACTGTGTATGTTCAATATAATACGCACCGCGCGATAAACATTTACAGACTGAACGTGACTCACCTCCCTTGCTGTAAAACACGGGGTTGGCTGGTTAAATTGCAGTGCACCGTGGAGTTCATCTATAGCTGACGGCTTCATAGAGATATACTAAACATTTATTAATATATTTACGGTAACTTCGATCGATCTGAAATTTCGATACAATGCATTGTTAGATGACACAAGTGTATGTGCCAAATTTCAGCTCAATAGGATCACGGAAAGTGGGTCATTTCTTACTTTTGTTTTTCCGCCCGCCCAACAGATCACATAAAGGGGGGATTATAAGGGATTTAAAAATTGTGTAGATCCAGAAAGAGAAAAGCCCAACCCAAAAATCGCATTGACCAAGGCTGTGTATAATGTCTCTACTTCAAAGTTTGTGAAAATAAATTTTTTACAATTCGTTGCACGCCACGTTACTGACGTCATGACATTATGGCGTGACGCGCCAGGTCGAGACCAGGGACCTGAACTCTACCCCACCCCTCCACACGCTGCCATGACGTTGATTGATCCCTGACATATTCCCCAAGTTTTTCTTTTGGTTGCGTCTGCTCGTTTACAGCAAGAGTACATACTCGAAGTTCCTTCAGCAATGATTTACTTGGTGGGCTCGTTTGTTGGGCGCTCCTCAGGGACTTGGTCTTCTGTAATGCTTTACTTTTTAAATTTTCATTTTTTTTTAAAAAGTGCCACACTTTTACAAATGGGGGTTTTAACAGCTTAGACTAGACAAAAAGACGGATCCTTGAATCCCCCATAGAATATATTAGCAATATAAGCCACCTTTCTTAATGAAAAGCTTAGAGACCAAAATTCTGACTGTCAATGAGAGAAAATGTAATTACCAATGACATAAAGACAGACAGAATGAGACACATATATGACTTGGACGATAGACAGATTGAGACACAGATATGACTTGGACGATAGACCGATTGAGACACAGATATGATTTGGATGATAGAACGAGACATAGATATGACTTGGACGATAGACAGAAAGAGGCACAGATTGAGACACAGATATGACTTGGACGATAGAACGAGACACAGATGTGACTTGGACGATAGACAGAAAGAGGCACATATTGAGACACAGATATGTCTTGGATGATAGACCGATTGAGACACAGATATGACTTGGACGATAGAACGAGACACAGATGTGACTTGGACGATAGACAGAAAGAGGCACAGATTGAGACACAGATATGACTTGGATGATAGACAGAAAGAGACACAGATTGAGACACAGATATGACTTGGATGATAGACAGAACGAGACACAGATTGAGACACAGATATGACTTGGATGATAGACAGAAAGAGACACAGATTGAGACACAGATATGACTTGGACGATAGAGAGAAAGAGACACATATTGAGACACAGATATGACTTGGATGATAGACAGAAAGAGACACAGATTGAGACACAGATATGACTTGGATGATAGACAGAAAGAGACACAGATTGAGACACAGATATGACTTGGATAATAGAACGAGACACAGATTGAGACACAGATATGTGACATTTGAGATGGCATCAAAGGCCCTGAGTTACTAGAACTCTTATAGGTCCCATTGGGGAATCTCTAGCCAAGCTCCCACCCCTCCCCCGAAGGGCGTAGTTGACTAGGGCACCCCCAATACGGTCCCCTCTAAGAGGGGGCCGCCTGGGCAGGGTAAAGTTCGATCTAGTCTCACCGTCCTGCCTCTCAAGGGGGTTTCCTCCCTAAGGAGGATGTGGAATTTTCCTACTTCGACCCGCCGTACCTGCGGTACCTGCGGTGCCACCACAGCGCATTAAACGGGTCTATATACCTAGGACTGTCGCAAGATAGGGGGAATCATCATTGTAACCCTCCCGGGGGGTGCGGGCAACCGCAGAACCAACCACATAGTGTTGGGTAAGGGCACCCCTTGTCGGGAAGGTTTCCTCAGAGCTGACGTCCGACCAAAGTTCTTCACGGCACTTTTTCTAGTGTTTTACTGGCCCTCCTGGCCCTAAACAGTGCCGTTCACTGATTCTAACTAGAAAGGGGGACGAAACGGCCGCCTCGGATGACCCGACCCTCAACGGGCACATGGTTTTCATCATCGACAGAGACGATCTCCACCATGGTCGCCTCTGTCTTAGTTCCGTACGGCGGCTGTAATCATCTGTCTAGCTTCCTAGCTAGCCCTAACCGGACTTCGACCTTCCAGGTCGGGACTTTTAGTTTCGGGTTTCGCATACCCTACTCATGCTGGGGACCACGTAGAGGTAAGCCCCTCCCCCAGCTGAGACACAGATATGACTTGGATGATAGAACGAGACACAGATGTGACTTGGACGATAGACAGAACGAGACACAGATTGAGACACAGATATGACTTGGATGATAGAACGAGACACAGATGTGACTTGGATGATAGATAGAAAGAAATACAGATAGAGACACAGATATGACTTGGATGATAGACAGAACGAGACACAGATTTGACGTGGACGAGAGAGTGACTAAAAATAGAGACCCTGAGACTGAAGGAAGAAAAGAAATTTCTTTTCGCTCCGCTTTCCATGGGCGGGCAGGCGAAAAATTGAAACGTCTGAATATAGTGAATGCTCAGGGCGGCATGAAATCTGTCTGTACTAATACATCCCTCATAGCCAACAGCTCGCTACACTTACTTTAAAGTGCGCGTCCCAGGTCAGCTTTAACAATGGGAGGTTTTCTTTGATCATAACACTATCCATGTTTGTCAATGGAGCAGTGGTTGCATCGTAAGTAATAGACAACGGTTGAAGAACTGAGCTCATTAAAAAAATAACAATATGAGACACTAATCATGGCCGGCCTAAGGGAATTGGAGGCCCTAGGCGAAGTGAATTTGGTGGCCCTAGATGTAATAGAAAAATTAATATATATATATGGAAAGATCCATGTGCGAGGCCCCCCCCCTAATGATGAAACTTATCAGGGGCCCCAGGCGGCTGCCTAGTTTGCCAATGTCTAAAGCCGGATTTGCACTAATCCTTATTTAAGCTTCAAGATTTCTGCTCAAGAAATAGAAATTTTTAAGTGAGGATATCATAAAGTGCGACATGAAGTATGACGACTGATGGAGAAATTATATATAAATATGATTAGTATATGAAATAATGTTTTGTTTATCATTAGTAAATGCCCGATGGGAAATTAAGTTGTAATTAATATATATAAACACCCAGTGGTGTGGTTCTGTATGTTTGTAACGTAACGCTGAGGAGCGATGTACGACAGTCTACAGCAGTTAGTTTAGTTGAAACGCTGAGGAGCGATGTACGACAGTCTACAGCAGTTAGTTTAGTTGAAAAATCGTGTGTTGATGAGCGCTGTAAAAATATTTAATATGATGACGTCATTGTTTGGTGTGCATCGGTACGCAAAATACAACCCCTATTATTATTATTAAATAAATACTTTGCGTACATTTCATAAAGTTTAATAATTCGTATTTATCAAAAAAGGACAAGTTAGTTGGTCTTTAAAAAAAAAGGTTGGCGCCGTAGGCGCCCAAAAAAAGGGGGCGCCGCAGGCGCCACGGCGCCTGGCACAATCTAGTATGTCTAAATAAATTGCAAAATTTGAAACTCAACGTTTGGTAAAATTTTAATTTTTAATAAATGAATAAATAAATAAACAATTAAATTGTTTATGAAATGAGACAAGTATCAATAGCAATAGGGGAAACTTTTCAATGATGCAAAGTAATCACTTCTCGCCCTTGAAAAATATAATAAAATCGCTAAAAATAAACCTTGGAGCCACTACAACCGGAAGTGAGTTTTTAGAGTGATGAGCAAATTTCGTCTAGACTGTCCTGACGTCTAATTAGTATTATTACATTGGCTCTGACAACGAAAAGTGTGTGTGTGTGGGGGGGAGGGTTAAGTTCTTTTTTTTTCTGGGGGGGGGGGATGTTCTTCCAGGAAGAGTCTCCTCGTGGTTAGACAAACCATGGCCCAAGTCTTGACGTGTTGCTCACTGACCCACACAATCAGAATGCTGGACTAAAGTTCAGACTTCGTTAACAACGAGACGTTGCCTGTCCACTTTGTCAAGTTACTACTCTCTCCGACTGGGGGTATAGGTAATAAAGCAAAATACATTTTTAAAAAAATAGTTATTAAACAAAATTCTGGTATGGCCTGTGGATCTGGGAGATTGCCAAAATGCTCTTTGTCTCTCTCTCTCTCTCTCTCTCTCTCTCTCTCTCTCTCTCTCGCACGCTCTATGTCTCTTTATCTCTCTCTCTCTCTCACGCTCTATCTCTCTCTTTCTCTCTCTCGCTCTATCTCTCTCTCACGCTCTCTCTCTCTTTCTCTCTCTCTCTCGCTCTATGTCTCTCTCTCGCTCTCTCTCTCCTTCTCTCTCTCTCGCTCTATGTCTCTCTTGCTCTCTCTCTCTCTCTCTTTCTCTCTTTCTCTCTCTCTCTTTCTCTCTCTCTTGTACTGTACATCTTGATTGTGACATCTTCCGGAATATACTTTATTTTTAAATCTGCCTTTCAAAAATTTCAAGTAATCCCTTTAACTATTTATTTACTGTCCGGATAACTCCTCGTAATTTTAAAAACTTAAAAAATATCAATAAAACATACAGATCAAATTTTATAACAAACAAATTTTGATGCCCAATGTTCATTATCAGGAATCAACAAACAGTGTGAGACTTTGATAACGTGGAGACGAATTTCATCAGTGAGAAAAATGTTCATTTGAAATCTTTGTAAGCATCGTTAAATTCGATTTAAAATCAACTCACGGCTATTTTACAGCCAACCTCAGTAAAATGCCTGTCATTCTTCTCATATTTAAGTGTTGCAGGAATACATAATGTTTTTGTAAGTTCTATTTCAAGAAGAATTTTTTAAAATAAAAATTTTCAAAAGCAACAACAAAAAAAGATTTAAAAAAAAAAAAAATTAATAAAAAAAAGAAAGAAAGAAAAAAAATAAAAATAATAATAATAACAATTATTGTTACTATTCGACACTCCCGTACTTCTTAAAAAATCATGTTAAGCCTGGTACCTATTGGAATTCAGGACGTGTTAGCGCATTTTCGTATTATGTATCAGTACTTATGTTAGATATCAGAATTATGTAGTTATCAGTAATTGTGTTTAGATTTTAGACATATTTTTATGAATTTTCTTGTGTAATGAATATACCTGACATTTTTTTATTTAAAAGTCATTTCTTTACATTTAAAAAAAAAAATATTTTCTCTTTAATCCAACTACAAGTCACCACAAATGATGACGTAAAACTCTATAAACTTTTACACATATTCTAATGACGTCAACTAAAAAACAACAACTAATTCTTTTGCACCCTTTCGCACCACTCTTCAATGCTTGAAGAATTATGCATTCGACATCCGGCAATGGCGGCCGTTCCCTGCGCTAGTGTTACCTCTCGATTCGAAATATTTTTTGGTAGTTTTAACGGGGTTTTTAAACGGATCGAGTAACTGAGTGTTGATGCACAAATGGCAGGTCAGGGCATACAAAAAACATATAGACATCATGGGTCTAGGACTTATGGATGCTGTGATCAAGGGTGATGACAGACGGACGGACAAAACGGGTGCAATAGCGATTTCGACATCTCGAAAATGCGCTAAAAAGCAGTGTATTAGCTATTAACTAATTTATCCCATGTCATTAACAACACACAGCGTTCATCACAAAAAAGTGTTTACAACAGACAGCGTTCATCACAAACAGTGTTTACAATAAACAACGTTCATCACAGACAGTGTTTACAACAGACAGTGTTCATCACAAACAGTGTTTACAACAGACAGTGTTCATCACAAACAGTGTTTACAACAGACAGTGTTCATCACAAACAGTGTTTCCAACACATAGCGATCATCACAAACAGTGTTTACAACAGACAAAGTTCATCACAAACAGCGTTTACAACAGACAACGTTCATCACAAACAGTGTTTACAACAGACAACGTTCATCACAAACAGCGTTTACAACAGATTTTTCACAAACAGTGTTTACAACAGACAACGTTCATCACAAACAGTGTTTACAACAGACAAAGTTCATCACAAACAGCGTTTACAACAGACAGTGTTCATCACAAACAGCGTTTACAACAGACAACGTTAATCACAAACAGTGTCTGTCTGCTTATGCAAGTTGTTTCTTGTGTCTTGTCGTGACTCTTTGTCATCTGAGAACACCCCACACCCACACCCACCCTACCACATCCCCTCATTTCAAAACAACTTCCGTATTTAAAAAGAGGTAAAAAAAAAACTTTCTTGAAGGTGATCCACCTAGAACTAATAATGAAAGTACCCCCAGGGACGATCAATGATCAGCCAGCAGCTCGGAGTAAATATCTATCTTTCATCCATCATGCTTCATCCGTCCGCCATTTTTGTTATTAAGAGTGAGGGCGGTTGCTTAGCAACGTTGTGTCTCGCGTTTGTATAAGCCTCTAGTTGTCTCCTTTCATATATATGATGTTTGTTACATCGGAACTTCGAGTAACTAAAACCTGTGGATATGGAAGTTAGGGTTAAGGTGTAAGCATGCGTTTGCCACGAGAAAAAGGTTTCACGGTAAGAAGAATCTAAACCTTTGAATGCAGAAGCCTGTAATTAGCAACATGTGGAAGTTTCTAAATCAGGGCCCAAACTAAGGGAATATTCTGAGAATATTCTGCATACAGACATACTGCAAGGACAAACCCGTCATCATGCCCCATTACGGAAAGAGAAAGTAAGAATCAGGTTTGGCTTACGTATTATTGTCGTTGGTGGCAAACAGCTGAGTGTGAAGAGGTCAGTTCGGGTCAATATGCTAAAAAAATTAAAATTAAATAATAACGTTGTTTTTTTTTTTAAAACCTTGCTTGAGAGACAAAAATTATCCTTCGGTGAACCAGTCAAAGAAGTAACAACAGTCAAGCCACTGCCTGTCGTTATGGGAACAGTAAACAATTGACTCAACAATGATGTAATACAACTTATAAAGAAATGTCAAGTTGTTTTGTTTGGTGTTTTTTTTAATTTGACAAAAAAAAAAAATTAGTCCTAGTTTATTAATGTAATTATAAATAATATAAAGATATGTTGCGATGAAAAGAAGCATGTGATTAAAACAGATTATGAAGAGCAAAAAGTCTGTTGTAACTAATTACGTTTCGATGCCTGATAAAACTAATTTTAGAAAAAAAAATTATACATTGGTCAAATAAGGAAGATGTTTTACTGCATGTGACTCTGTCAAAGATTTCATTTGTCTTTCGTGTGTTTAAACTTTAACTTTAACGGTATATGCATTTATGAAAGAGCAAACAGTTGGCGGACAGACACAAGGATCAATTTTTTTGAAGTAACAAAAACTGTTGGGTAAAAAAAAAATGTGGCATAATTTTAAAAGCAGCTTTACTTTAGTGTGATGTATGAAGTTTTTTTTTTTTTTTTTTTTTTTTTTTTTTTA
>MUZC01001251.1:21640-32215 GCA_002072015.1 Radix auricularia | reverse complement strand
GGTGGAGTGTTGTAGTGGTGATGGTGGAGTGTTGGAAAGGTGATGGTGGAGTGTTGAAGATGTGAAGGTGGAGTGTTGTTGTGGTGATGGTGGAGTGTTGGAGAGGTGATGGTGGAGTGTTGTAGTGGTGATGGTGGAGCGTTGGAGATGTGAAGGTGGAGTGTTGTAGTGGTGATGGTGGAGTGTTGGAGAGGTGATGGTGGAGTGCTGGAGAGTTGATGGTGGAGTGTTGGAGAGGTGATGGTGGAGTTTTGGAAATGTGATAATATAGCTTTTTAGAGAATGATGTGGATTTTAGAAAGGGTATGATGAGGTGTCGAGCAATTAGTGACGGAGTGTTCGTAGACGTGTGTAGAGAATGCTTAATGGGATGGTGGGGTCTTAGGGTGGGTCCATTATAATGTCCAATGCTATAATTGTATAGTGCTCTAGGATAAAAGATAAAATATATTCCTTAACGGCTAGTGAGACCTATACTAGAATATGCATCTTCTGTATGGGACCCATCCACCAAAGAAAATATTGATAAGTTAGAACAAATCCAAAAAAAGAGCTTCCAAATTCATTACTGGAGAATATTCCAAACTGACAAGAGTAACACCATTAGTTAAATCATTAAACCTTGAAACACTAGAGGATAGAACAATCAAGAGTAAATTAGTAATTATACATAAGGCAATTAATTCTAATTTAGAAATACAACACAAAGATAACTTAATACAACCCTCAAATAGACATAAAGATAAAAACACCTTTCTTATTCCATTTGCAAGAACAAACACATACAAGTTTTCTTTCTTTCCGTCCGGTATTCGGGCGTGGAATGGGTTGCCTGAAGAAACCAGGAAAGCCAACACTTTATAATCATTTAAAACTCTAGTAAGAATACAGGACGAAACACAAACCATAGAAATACGTAGGACGGAATAATCTTCTGTACAGAAGTAGCGTCTGAAAGATGTTTCTTCGAATCCAAATTAAATGGTTTTATATTTGCCCATGAAATCTTTTTGACACAGATGTGTCCAAGAGTACAGAAAATTATTCTTTTGATATCACATTATGATGTTTCCCACAAATTGTTTGTAACTCTTGTAATCTATTTTAAAGCTTAATTGCAAACTAACTGTCTTGTAATTAGATGATTAACATGAAGTTTTTAACGCCGAGTACGTTCATAACAAACACGATTGAATCAAGTATCGAGCATCGCAGTTAATCGAGCAGTGTAACCTAACCTTGCAACAGACAAATTGTGCAAGAAGTCGAGCCATGCAAAATTGTAAAGCAGTGCAAGTAATCAAACTGTTGCAATAAATCAAAAATCCTTTAATTCATTGATATTAGAAATACAATCTATGATAAACGGTAAGGAGTAAGGGTGTTTCCTAAAGCTATGTTGAAAACTTAATATGTATTCCTTTGTCACAGTGTTACATTTTCAAAAACCATAATCTGAAATATAATCATTAAAACATTGTTTTCTTGCCTCCAATATTCCAAAACGATGCCAGAAGGTGGATATTGTAAATTAAACTATAGACAGTTTATTGAAATTGAAGACATTGATTTCTATCATTTGATAGTTTTAAGACGAAACACAATTTTTTATAAGTCATAGCTATATTCATATTCGTTTTTTAAAAATCTAATAATAACATATGTGGTATGCTTTTACTTGAGAAGTTATAGCTATTTTGCTACTCAGATAAATCTTTAAATGTATTATAATTTTTAAAAGTTATTTTTTCATTTATTATTTAAGGTAAATATTTTAGTTTAGATTCAACGACAAGAAATAAGTTCCGTAAAGTCTCATTTGACATATTGAAAATAACATTTGCATTCCATTTCAAGTGGTCGGTTTGTAGAGATAATTGAAAAGGAATATCCTTAGGGACTCTCATATAACTCTAATCAATTTAACAGCTTTGATTAAAATGCTGCACCGAAGGCGAAACATTTCCGACATTTGAAATTTAATTCCTTGTTTCTTAGCGACAAAAAATGTTTACAGTAACTAATGCCCCAATCTATACTGAAATTAAATAGTTGCAACTCTTCTATGTCTCTCTCTCTATCTCTCTATGTCTCTCTCTCTCTCTATGCCTATTTCTATGTCTCTATCTTTCTATGTCTCTCTCTATGTATCTCTCTGTGTGTCTCTCTCTATGCCTCTTTCTCTGTCTCTGTGTCTCTATTTCAATGTCTCTCTGTATGTCTCTTTCTGTGTCTCTCTCCATGTCTCTCTCTCTGTTTGGTTCTCTCTATGTCTCTCTCTCTATGCCTCTCTCTATGTCTCTCTCTCTATGTCTCTCTCGATGTCTCTATCTCTCTTTGTCTCTCTCTATGTCTCTCTCCCTGACTCTCTGTCTCTATTTCAATGTCTCTCTCTATGTCTCTCTCGATGTCTCTCTCTCTCTCTATGTCTCTCTCTATGCCTCTCTCCCTGACTCTCTGTCTCTATTTCAATGTCTCTCTCTATGTCTCTCTTTGTGTCTCTCTCCATGTATCTCATTGTATGTCTTTCACTCTCTATGTCTCTGTCTATGTCTGTCTCTATGTCTCTCTCTGGGTCTATCACTCTATGTCTCTCTAACTCTCTTTATGTCTTTCGCTGTGTCCTTCTCTCTATGTCTCTCTCTGTGCCTTTCTCTCTACGACTCTTCCTGTGTCTTTCTCTATATGCCTCTGTCTCTTTGTCTCTCCCTTTCTCTATGTCTCTCTATGTGTCTCTCTCCCTCTTTCTCTATGTCTCTATATATCTCTTTCCCTCTCTCTGTGTCTCTCTCTCTGTGTCTCTCTCCCTCTTTCTCTATGTCTCTATATCTATCTCTCCCTCTCTCTCTAATACTCCCTCTCTTCTACTTTCCATCACTCTAGCACACTATCGTTCCCTTTCAATCCTGCTGATCACACGTGACATTTTTTTTTGTACTGAGAAAACAAATTACAAATAGACAAATATTTTTGACATGACAGCTTTTGACAAGGTAACATTTATTTAGTAACACTACAGCTCTTGACAAAATGACACTTTTAGTACATAGACATCTAATGGCCAAATGGCATTTATTTGGTACCATGGCACCGGATGACAAAGTGACATTTATTTTGTAAACGAATCTAATGACAAATTAACTATTATTTAGTAACATGACAGCAAAAGAAAAAAACTAACATTATTTAGTCTGGTGATTTTGGATGACAAAGAAACATAGACAATGGTACCTCGAGATACGAGTGCCTTCACATACAAGCGATTTGAGACACGAGCTGTCAGGGCCTGACTACCACACAAGGAGATATGAAACAATTCAATAACTGAAACGGTTTGCACTAAAGTCATTAATTTTACTCTACCAAACATTTGGTTTATATAGCACAATGTTGGACTTCTTAATTTTAAAATAAAAACAGCGGAATGACAAAAAATTCAGGTTCTCGACGGATCTCATTATATTTCTTTCAGGATTGGTACTGATAATTTTTTTTTGTTCGATTTAAAATGGAAAGATAATCGATTAATTTCGATTCAATTATATTTTATATAACGCGTATATCGATCCCGTTAAGTCGAGAATAATTATTTCCAGAAATCGTTCAAGTCGCTTTTATTCCATGGCTCGCAAATTTTGTCTCTAATACAAGAAATTCGTTCTGGTATGCAAGAAATAAGGAAGAAAAACATTTTTGCTTAATAATGCGGATACACGTCTAAATAAATAATAATAATACGAGGTGAGAGCATGTGAGTAGAATTTTTTTTACATAAAATTGGAGACAAAAAATAGTAGAACTATTACCTGAAATTTTTTATCGGATTTTAGCGATCAAATTAATTTTAATCGATTAAATTTTTAACGATTAAACGTTTAATTAATCTTTAATTTCCGCAGCCGAAATTTCTTTACATCATGTTCACTTTAATCGTAAGAACTGCACATAAAAATATTATTTTAAAAATGGGTAGACTATTCATAATTTTCTTTCACGCTATATTTCATGAAATTATTGTTATTGTAACCAGTGTTGCCAACTTCAGATGCCAACTTTTCTCAGGCAGGAGTCCCAAAATTCCGAAATTAGTCCAAAAATTCCCCAATGCATTAAATCCTGCTGGCAAAGCGCGGAAATATCTAGCAAACACACCAAAAAAAACCACTAGATACGAAATAAAAAACCTAGACACGCTAAAAATAAATATAATGGCCACACACACACACACACAGCCTAAAAAAAGTATATCTTATTTGAAAATGAGCATGTCTCAAATAATTTTATTTTATCGTCATTCAAGCGTGTATTTAATTTTTAAAAATTTAAATCTAAAATATTCCCATATTCAAGGCCAAATCCTCATAACTTCCCATATTCCATTTTCTATAAATTTGGCTAAAATCCCCACGATTTGTGAAATTTCCCATGAGTTCGCAACACTGTAACCATTAAAAATTATTCTAATTTCTTGGCATTGTTTCTCTTAACACATGTAATCGTACGCAACATTTCTGTCTCCGGTTTTTAAAAATTCTGACACAAAATGGTAGACATCGTCTAGAAACAGAAGTAACATTATTTCTTTTAAAATAAAGTACCCAACGCTCCTTTGTGTAAAACACACAGGCACTCAATTTTCCCGAGTTAAATGTCTAACAGACATAAAGACGCATTCGTGAAAATAACCAGTGAAAGACGAGAATTGAATGCCCCGGTCCTTTAAGGCATGGCGTGCAATTTGATCTTTGTCTCTCTTGGTTTCTGATGCAATAAAAACAACACACGCGACACGGCGACCCGCATCGGAACGGTCAGCAGATCTGAAAGTGTTTAGCTGTGACCTTGACCTCCGACGATGAAAATGCAGACGTTTAAAGAACGGTAATAAGACATGGAGATGGAGGAAAGATAAGAGATGAACTCAACGCGTTTTGACACTTGCCTTCATTTAAAGCAGTGTTTCCCAGACACTCAATACACTGAGGACTCCGTGTGTTTATCAAACTAGGATCCGACTCCTTACAGTAAACCAAACGAAGCTCAACTCAGCATTGCTAAAAATAGAGTATTTAAAATATTTTTTAAAAAGGAGACTTGAAAATTGACAACTTGTTTGACCAGCAGTACAAGTTGGGAACCTCTGATTTAAACAACGAGATGAAAGATATCTCGCTGGGTGAGTTGGAAGAGAGGGGGGAGTGAAAAAAATCAATCTACCATTAAAGATACCGTGAGTACTCGTTACAATCATCAGGCTTCCCCGGACTGATTCCTCTACTCGTTAGCGGGGCTTTAAGTTGTGAGTGGGACAGTGGGAGGAGGGGCGGGGAATCGACAAGTGCTTTGATTGCTGGGGATTTTTTTTACCTCACCGTCTAAAGTGTCGCGGGTGTCCACGAAATGTGAATAAATGTTCTATCTGCTCAAACATGGTTATTGTACAACGTTTAGAGCTTCCTGCTTACAGACAACCGTCAGTTGTTGTGCTCGGTGGGTGGGGGTGAGTAAGTTGAATGGAAGTATTGGGGTACAAGTAAATATATGGTTACAAGATGGTGTACACGAAAATGGCGTTTGGCAATTAAAAAGAGAAAATATATAGTTGGTCACTAGTGTTAGTAATCTATATATATAATTCTCCTCATGGTTCAACCATACCGGACACCAAGCAAGCTGACTAACCCTAATGACCAATCAGCTGGCAAGAAAAGGTAGTGCAGAGGGTGGGTGGTCATCGAGACCAACAATGCGTTCAACTGAGGTCAATTATTATTTTTTTTTCAAAGCAATAGAATGTAATGTATTTCGTAGTGTAGTGCTTATTACATTCGCCTAACACGCGAAAGGTCATAGGTTCAAGTACCAGCTAAGAAATTACTTTTTTTATTTTTAAAATGTTTGTGTTTGTGCCCTTTCATTTCTAACTTTCTTTTCTAACATGACATCGCAACACGGCTGTAAGTATTGTTTCTCGACTTTGGCATAATGACGTCGCGCTCTGCGTTGTCCTTACAGTGGTTTGCCCTAACCCATCCCATTTGGACAACTGTGTTTTTCAGGAAGTCTTCACCCGTCACTAAATCATTAATGACATATGCTACGCCGTGGGTCATATTTAGTGTCTCATTTTCTTACTGTTTTATTAACTAGCAGCACAAAAAAAAATGAGAACAGCGCGTGTGAATGCAAGACGCATTAATGGTCTCATGAAAGCGCACTGATGTTGAGCTATCGCACTCCACTGCAAAACCCTAGAAATGTTATGGATCATTAGTCATATATATAATTAGATTATACTATTGGAAAACTGCTGAAAGTTTACTGGATAAAAAGAAAAGGGATTGTGCGAAACACGTTAGGACAGTACGCAAACCAACTCCATGACGCACATTAGAAATGCGTCAAGTGTTCATTTTTTAAAGTAATATAATGATTTTAAAAAAGTCCAGCGGATGAGGATAAGAATAGCAAACTATAAAGATTATGTCATGCATGCCCCAGCTGAGTGGCGAGCCTACACCACGGGCCATTCACGTGCTCCGTGACCGGTTGGTCCGGGCTAAATAAGGCAGAAGCAGAGTTTTGGCAATCAGTATTGCATGATCGCAAAAAGGAAAGGGAAAACATAAAAAAATATTAAAAAATACATAAAACATATTTTTTCACTTCGGAGTATCGAACCCGTATCTATCAGTCTATTACCCCCACACGCTAAGACACAACGAAACGACGAGATTTAAAACATTTATCCCGTGCTTGGGATCACCATGTATTCATTAATCGGTAATACCCAAAAGAAATAGAAAAGTTTATCCAATCAAACAGCATATAATGACGTTCATTCAATCAAACAGCATATAATGACATTCATTAAATCGAACAGCATATTATGACGTTCATTCAATCAAACCGCATATATTGACGTTCATTCAATCAAACAACACTGCCTCAAACCGCAACAAATCTAGACTTTGAAGACGATGTTAGAAAATTTGAGTATTTCTTGTGAGCAATACATTGTTTAAAAAATAAGAAAAAGAATAGACATTAAAAATTTAAAAATCCAGTAGTTGGCGATGATAATCAACTATCTATATTAGCGTAGAGATATATTTCATAATTATAAGTTTGATAATGATTATAAATAAATTGATCTATTTACATAAATAAGACATATTTTTAAAAAAAAAACTATATTTGTTTAATATTTTTTTGTAAACAAATAACGTAAAGGTTTTAAAAAATTTATTTCAAAAGCAAATATTTTCTCTGATTTTTTTAAATTTTAAGTTAAATGCGGATTAAAGAAAAGTTTTTGATTGTTAAAACGGAAATGCATTCTTACAAGAATGCCCCCTGCCCACTTAACTTGCACTGGACATTGATTCAAGCCTTTCGATTCTCGCTTGAGCCAATGAGTGTGTGCGCAAGGAGCTATTCAAAACAATGACAGCAATTAAACTTCAACATGATGAGAAGAAATGGGAAAGGCACAAACTTTCCCCCGACGTGGTGGCCGAGAGGTAGCGCTCTCGACTGTCATACTGATGGTCACGAGTTCGAATCCACACGAAAGTGAGGATTTGTTCTCGGGGTCTGAGGAGTCCCCGAGTCACCCAGCTCCGAATGGGTACCTAACTAGACAATAGTTATGCGGCTGGGGTAATGCGTGGAACCCCTATAGCCGTGGCCTGTGACCGCTGCATCACTTGCCAACAGATCATCTCTCATGGTCTGTGGACGCAATTATCTTCTGCATAGAAGGAGCGTCTATATATCTAAGATATATATAAGACCTTTCACGTTTCCCGTATGCATTCGCTGGTTGTTTTCATCTATTTTAATGCAGGCCTGTATGACTTTAGGCTGGCGAAAACCTATTAGGTTTTTTAAGGAACCAGGTGTCCGTATTGATAAGTCTGTGGCAGACTTCTGAAGTTGACTGGATATGGATGTCTGTATCATGCTATTAAATGGAGTGACTGGATAAGGATTAAGGATGTCCGTTATTGGAGTGAATGGATAGGGATCTCTGTGACAGACTTCTGAAGTTGACTGGATGGAGATGTCTGTGGGGATCTTTTTGAGTTTTGCTTCACAGGCTTGTTAGTAGAGATGAATCTAATGTGCATATTAGGGATTTACATCAGGTAAACGCAATGCTTTAAGGAGAGAAAAATTAGCGGCAAGCTTGACTACAACTCCCAAATAAAAGCAGGTTCCTAGAGGAAAAAAAGAAGTTGGATGACATTTAAAACTAAGCAGCCAATGAATAACACCGTTATGTAAGCAATTAGGAAATGTATTTTTGACATAAAAATATCATAATAAAGTTTTATAAATTTGTGTATACTAATCGTATTGGAATATAGATATAATATGCCAGTAACTTTGATACCTCAACTGCCAACATGACTAGACAGCGGGACAGTTTATTGATGATTACTTAAATAATAATTCTTATTTTAAAAAACTTGCATGCTTACATGTACACATATTGTAATATATTATGTATGCTCTGCTTCAGGCTCGTAAACTTTATATACCCCTTAAATTTATTATTTTATTTTATTTTATTATTTTATGTATTTATTTTATTTTATTTATTTTTTATATTTCTTTGTTTATTTGTTGTTGTTTTTTTTTTAGGGGGGGGGCAGTAGATTTTGTTTTAAGAAATGAAAAATTCTTCTTGCAACGAAACCCACGTTAACTTTCTCTTTCTACGTTTGTACATTCCTAAACACTTCAATAATAGCACAATGTTTTGAAAATAATACAACTAAACACAAACATACAAACATGCAAACAGCGCAAGTCGTTGCTCCAAAGTTATAAGTAGGTTTCACCATTTTTCCCTGGTGCTTTTTTGTTTAGCAATAGTGTTGTAAATTCTAAAGGCATATGAAGTTTTGCAATTATAAAATTTTGAAAACCCAGTGCACTTTTTAAATACATGTATAAAAATATCAACTGCAATATGAAATTTATTCTATTATACTTGATATCTAAATGGAATTACCAGTCTTGACATATGCAAGAGTGAAATTGGAACAGGATACAAAGATTACACGAATGTAATAAATTTTTCTTTAAATTCTAAAAATTTTCTCAAACTGAAAATTGCTAATTATATCTTATGAAAAGATATCTCCATTCACCTCTAAGACAGATGTCGATATAAAGGATTCAAAACATTCCACGATCATTGCAAAAGTTTCATTATTTCACTAACATCTGATTAGGAGACTGCGGTTCTCGTTCTACCATCTGAGTCTGGGACTCTGACTAAAGAGGAGACCTATTTCTGGAAAATCTGAGTCCTTGACCCTGTGCTGGGAGAGACTGACTCCAAGTCTACTTGAGACCTGCGGAGTCCTTGACTCTGAGCTGAGAGAGACTGACTACAAGTCTACTTGAGACCTACTGAGTCCTTGACTCTCGGATAAGGAAGAATGACTCCAAGTCTACGTGAGACCTACTGAGTCATTGACTCTCTGCTAAGAAAGAATGACTCCAAGGCTTAGTTGAGACCTACTGAGTCATTGACTCTCTGCTAAGAAAGAATGACTCCAAGTCTACTTGAGACCTACTTAGTCATAGACTCTCGGCTAAGAAAGAATGACTCCAAGTCTACTTGAGACCTACTGAGTTTTTGACCCTATGCTGAGAGAGACTGACTCCAAGTCTACTTGAGACCTACTGAGTCCTTGCCTCTTAGGTTTAGAGGAGACTGACTCCAAGTCTTCTTTTGATCAACTGAGTCCTTGACTCTGAGCTGAGCTGAAATTGAATCCTCAAGTCATAACGTCTTAGCTATCAAACACACGGATGTGATTTCAACAATTTAAAAAGAAAACCGAATCGATTCTCCATGCTGACCTTGACACTGCAGTTCTCACGTGCAAGTGTAATTGTCGGTTAGGGGCAACGTTTCCTGCCAAAGCGCATGACGTGGACAGGCCAGAATATGAAATCAAACACTGTTATTAGCACGGCATAAAACGTCCATTGAATAACAAAGAAATAAGGGGAGGGAAGAAAGAAGGATTTAAGACAGAGGAAGTGAGAGGGCGAAGAGAGAGCCGTGAGAAACGTGCAACTTCCTTATCCAGCGGCCATCTTTTGAGGGATGTTGCAGGGGAGCCTGCATGCTGGGCATTGAGTCTCCAAACGTCCAGCATAACGTTATAACCCTGTCTGAATGACCTATAATTGTCTTTTGTTGTGATATTGCCTGTAAGACCGAAATGTTATTAACATTGTGCGATCGTCCTATATAAATTTGATGTATTACATTGTTTGGTTGCCTGATAGATATCTAGATATGTTAAAATGGTTAAATGCCTGATAGATATCTAGATATGTTAAAATGGTTCATTGCCTGATAGGTATCTAGATATGTTAAAATGATTCATTGCCTGATAGATATCTAGATATGTTAAAATGGTTCATTGCCTGATAGATATCTAGATATGTTAAAATGGTTCAATGCCTGATAGATATCTAGATATTTTAAAATGGTTCATTGCCTGATAGATATCTAGATATGTTAAAATGGTTCAATGCCTGATA
>MUZC01001251.1:0-15594 GCA_002072015.1 Radix auricularia | reverse complement strand
ATATATATATAGATATGTTAAAATGGTTCAATGCCTGATATACATATCTAGATATGTTAAAATGGTTCAATGCCTGATATATATCTAGATATGTTAAAATGGTTCATTGCCTGATATATATATCTAGATATGTTAAATTGGTTCAATGCCTGATATCTATCTAGATATGTTAAAATGGTTCATTGCCTGATATATATATCTAGATATGTTAAAATGGTTCATTGCCTGATATGTACGAGAAATGTTAATTTGTGTAATTGACCCACAGTTGGTTAACATTCTACGCCTATTTGGTTAGATTTTTAACATTTTTTTAATGAAATCATCGATGATAATTTAATATTATTGAAAGTTCAATTAATAATTAAAGAAATATAAGTATTCGCTATATTTCAAAACCATTTGTGTGTAGTTCATAATGGATGAATATCTCTATAAATTGGTGTCAATTGGTTTTCTGCAGTATTATCGGTATATCCTTTAACAGACTCATTAAACTTAAAAACCATTTTGAAACCTTAAGTTTTTATTCAATAGTGCTTGATATTCTCAAGAAAGTCATTTATATTTTGAGTAGTCTCGTCATTTGAAGTTCATGAAAATTTTATGTTAAAGAAATACATCTGCTTGTGAAACAAAATTTTTGAAGGCAGTTTTAATCTAACTTTTAAAACAAACCTGTTGGTCTCCATGGGTTAATTGTTTTAGTTCTCTCGAGGTACGACTCATTTACATACATAACTGTCGTTAAAGTGGTGTCCACTTCGTATATCCATTCAGAAGTAATCGCTCATTCCCCAAATTTGGTTACCCCTTTCTATTCAAGCCTCAACAAATAAACAAGGTCATACATGAATGCGATGCCCACCCCGCCTCCACACCCCCCTTCCCGCTTTTACGGCTCGAATGGGAATGTGACAGGATTTAAGCAGAAAACATGCTTCTTCCATTCTCAGATGTTTGGGTTGGGGGAGAGGGGTAGGGGGACGACGTCATGCATTAGCCTAAGCGGATGGCGGGGTAGAGGGGGGGGGGGTTGGGAATTGGTTTCAGGGGCTGGGACAAGGTGGCAGTTGGGGTTAAAAGCCGAGGTTTTGAGATGAAGTGAGATGAGAATAAGCACGAGGATAAATGGGGGTTGATGTATGCAGGAGAGCATTTAAAAAAATAATGCGAAACATTCATTGGCGGTCTATGAAATATTTAAGAAAAATATTAGAAGCTTGACGTATACCTCTGAATTTCTCTTGATTATTTGTTGGTTCGTTTCAACAGAACATCTTCGTCTAAATGAGCTGCTTAAGGCACAAACAATAAGTAAATAACAAAATACTTATGCTTCATTTAAATGAAATAGTATCCATTTGCATAGCAAGTCTAAGCCTAGTCATTGGAGTAGCCATATTTAGTAACGGCAGGGGCGTGGCTAGAATTATTGCTAACAAGACGGGTACAATTTTAATGTCCGGATTCCACGAGAATATGTCGCCCTCGGTTTTAAGAAAATAATGCCGCCTTGATTAGGTCACTAGTTTTGTTAGGTCACTCGTGTGGTTAGGTCACTCGTATGGTTAGGTCACTCGTATGGTTAGGTCACTCGTGTGGTTAGGTCACTCGTATGGTTAGGTCACTCGTGTGGTTAGGTCACTCGTGTGGTTAGGTCACTCGTGTGGTTAGGTCACTAGTATGGTTAGGTCACTAGTATGGTTAGGTGACTAGTATAGTTAGGTAACTAGTATGGCTAGGTCACTCGTATGGTTAGGTCACTAGTATGGTTAGGTCACTCGTATGGTTAGGTCACTAGTATGATTAGGTCACTCATATGGTTAGGTCACTAGTATGGTTAGGTCACTCGTATGGTTAGGTCACTCGTGTGGTTAGGTCACTCGTATGGTTAGGTCACTAGTATGGTTAGGTAACTCGTATGGTTAGGTCACTCGTGTGGTTAGGTAACTAGGATGGTTAGGTGACTAGTATGGTTAGGTCACTCGTATGGTTAGGTCACTCGTGTGGTTAGGTAACTAGGATGGTTAGGTGACTAGTATGGTTAGGTCACTCATATGGTTAGGTCACTAGTATGGTTAGGTCACTCGTATGGTTAGGTCACTCGTGTGGTTAGGTAACTAGGATGGTTAGGTGACTAGTATGGTTAGGTCACTCGTATGGTTAGGTCACTCGTATGGTTAGGTCACTCATGTGGTTAGGTCGCTCGTGTGGTTAGGTCACTCGTGTGGTTAGGTCACTCGTATGGTTAGGTCACTCGTATGGTTAGGTCACTCGTATGGTTAGGTCACTCGTATGGTTAGGTCACTAGTAGGGCGGGTCACGCGTATGGTTAGATCACCAGTATGGTTAGGTCACTCGTATGGTTAGGTCACGCGTATGGTTAGGTCACTCGTGTGGTTAGGTCACTAGTATGGTTAGGTCACTAGTATGGTTAGGTCACTCGTGTGGTTAGGTCACTAGTATGGTTAGGTCACTCGTATGGTTAGGTCACTCATATGGTTAGGTCAATAGTATGGTCAGGTCACTCGTTATGTTTAGGTCACTAGTATGGTTAGGTCACTAGTATGGTTAGGTCACTAGTAGGGCGGGTCACACGTATGGTTAGATCACCAGTATGGTTAGGTCATGTGGCGAGAAAGATGTGAATATTGTTTGACAAGTCGTCTAGGGGTGTAATATTTAAGTTATCCCCTCTCGCCTACACGCACATACTTTAGTGATCTCTCGTAAACGACAATCAACAAACTAGATTGTGAAAATGTAACAATAATTTATTATACATTATTTACAAGAAGCGGAAACTAGTTCCGGTTTTGCCTAATTTCATCATTAGGCTAAAGCCAATTAATATAATGGTTATAGGGTTAATACTCAAATTTAAGGATGTAGTGCTCCGCTCTGTGAGCGGGTGGTTCTGCACGTTCCTTGTTCAGAGTGTAGCCTCAGGTTGTCGCGCCCGCTCCGTGAACGGTTGGTTCTGCACGTTTCCTGACCTGTGGGCTGCTTCACCTATGGTTCCAGGTGACCTCGGTGATCACGGAAGTGTGAATAACCGGCTTCTACACGTGTATGGTGTAGGCATCAACCAGTGCGGTTGGCGTCAGCGTTACGTTAGGAGTAAGTCTGGTAAGGATGAGTTGTCCTCCTCTGGTCCTGTCGATCGGTGCAGGGGTGAGGTAGGGGTTGGATACAAGTCGCGTGGATAGCGGTGAATCCAGCTCTTGGTCCAAATATGTCGACACTTCGTTGGGCAGGGTTGCTGTCCGGAGTTTGTGTTATCTCCCAGTACAGGCGGGTGCCTAGAAGCCAGACTAAGATAGAAAGAATACGCATATGGGTAGTTTCTCTACTTGGCTGTCTAATCCACTCTTTCGGCTGCCGAGCCTTCAGAGCAAGGTGCCAAAAGGGGATCAAAATACATTATCATAAAACACATGGTTATTTAATATATTTCATAACATGAAACTGAAATTATATTTCGTTACCATCTTGTAATTGGATGGTGTAATAAATGCAATAATGTTATTGGTTAAACCAATATAAATTCGATTCATCTACCTGATGGATCGCGTGTTATCACATTTAGTTATGAAAGGAGAAGTACAATGTCGCACGTGGCCCGCATGGTGTCATGGGGTCAACATGTTCCAACAATTTCAATCCGATATTGCACGAAGATTAATATTTAAATAATGGTGTGAAATATGCTTATAAATACGAGGGAATCAAGTTAGAGTTCAAACTTACATAGATTCTGGTCAAAGCGAAAAATGCCGGCTCTCCCACAACAAGGATGGCTATAGATGTAGTCGGTGAATTGAATTCATATAAGACATCACACTTTGCAGTCGCTTGAGCGGATCTAAGAGAACGGGCCGTGTCGGTGTGCCAACTTTTATACACGATGTGTAATTTTATGCAGCTCTTCCTGATTGGATGTTGCTTGTCGGCCTAACTATCGGGCATTCTTGACCGGTCATGTGCTCCGCTGCATATCTAATTAGCAACCTTGGTCCGTCAAGTGATCCGTCAATAGTGACTTCCTCTTTCGCTTATGTTGTTATTCTCGTGCAAATGAAGTGGGCTCACAAATTTCGTCACAGGTCACTCGTATGGTAAGGTCCCTCGTATGGTTAGGTCACTCGTATGGTTAGGTCACTCGTATGGTTAGGTGACTAGTATGGTTAGGTCACAAGTATGGTTAGGTGACTAGTATGGTTAGGTCACTAGTATAGTTAGGTCACTCGTATGGTTAGGTGACTAGTATGGTTAGGTCACTAGTATGGTTAGGTCACTCGTATGGTTAGGTCACTAGTGTTGTTAGGTCACTCGTATGGTAAGGTCCCTCGTATGGTTAGGTCACTAGTATGGTTAGGTGACTAGTATTGTTAGGTGACTAGTATGGTTAGATCACTAGTATGGTTAGGTCACTAGTATGGTTAGGTCACTAGTATGGTTAGGTCACTAGTATGGTTAGGTCACTAGTATCGTTAGGTAACTAGTATGGTTAGTTCACACGAATGGTTAGGTCACTAGTATGGTTAGGTCACTAGTATGGCTAGGTCATTAGTATGGTTAGGTGACTAGTATGGCTAGGTCACTAGTATGGTTAGGTCACTTGTATGGCTAAGTCACTAGTATGACTAGGTCACTCGTATGGTTAGGTCACTTCTAGGATTAGGTCACTAGTATGGTTAGGTCACTAGTATGGTTAGGTCACTAGAATGGTTAGGGCACTTGTATGGCTAGGTCACTAGTATGGTTAGGTCACTCGTGTGGTTAGGTCACTCGTATGGTTAGGTCACTCGTATGGTTAGGTCACTCGCATGTTAAACACTAGTATGGTTAGGTCACTAGTATGGTTAGGGCACAATATGTGAAAAACTTCACGGTATCTTTTTTTGAATGAAATGTTTTACAAAATTAGCTGCGCGATAAATCTTAACTACATTGTTTCTTCGGTCAGATACCTCCACGATCGCGCAGCCACGCAGGTTAAAGGGGAACATTGCCTATGACCAAACCGTATGTAATCTCAAAGGTTGGCTACTCCGTGTGCAAAGTTTAAAAAAATAAATAAATAAAATAAAATTTACAAAGTTGCACAGCATCTACTTTTTGTAAAGTACTTTACACAAATTTGATGCGCTGTTACTCTTAACTTCTGGGCGGCGTTACACAGACGTCCACACAACCGCGCTGCTTTAAGGGAACATTGACCTCATTCTCCCGCTTCTTCTTCATTTAATCGTATAGCAAAGCTAATCAACTTTGTAACTTGGTTTTGTATAAATCACTTCTTAGAAAAGAATGTGAAAATATATCAATACATTTGTTTGTATATGACTTGTTTTAAATTGCCCTTACATTCACTATTTTCATTGCAACAATTTATTGCATTAAACGTTTTTATCACTTGGTCTGTTACTCAACTCAAAATACGACAACCGTTTGTATCGCTCAGCCCATTACACATATCAAACAGAATATCTCGATTTCGCTCTCAGTCACAAAAGTTATCTCTCTTTCTCGCTCTCTCTTTTTCTCTCTCAGTCACAAAAGTTTTCTCTCTCTTTCTTTCTCTCTCTCTCTCTTTCTCTCTCAGTCACAAAAGTTATCTCTCTTTCTCTCTCTCTCTCTTTCTCTCTTTCTCTGTCTCTTTCTCTGTCTCTTTCTCTTTCTCACTCTCTTTCTCTCTCACTCTTCCTCTTTCTCTCTCTTTCTCTCTCTCTTTCTCCCTCTCTGATGTCTCTCTCTCTTTCTCTCTCTCTTTCTCTCTCTCTCTCTCTCTCTCTCTCTCTCTCTGTCCCACAAAAAATACCAATCCCTCCCCTCTCTCAAACAAATATACACACTTAAAGAAAATATCACTCTTATATCTCCCACACATTCCTCTCTCTCATACACTAATCCCTACTACCTCACAACACAATATCACACTCTCTCTCTCTCCCTCCTTCTCTCTCTCTCTCTCTCTCTCTCTCTCTCTCTCTCTCTCACACACACATACAACTCTCATACGCCCACACTCTTTTAACTCCATACTGTTAACCATTCAAGGCAACTGGAAAACATTTCCTTTTTTTCCGTTTCTATGGTAACCGATGTCAACATTACCCAAGGACCGAATCACTTGGGTGGGTGCGCAGGCTGCCGTCGCCTTGACGCTGGACGATACTCAGCGCTTATCGATTACGATTTTTTCCCTTTTTAATTTTCTCTCTCCCTTTCTCATACATTTTTATTGGTTCGACGTTGACCAGACAATGTGCGTTCGTACTTGTTCTGATAAGACATCGAATACGAAATTAGAAATATGAGTAACGGGTTATTTACATTAAAAAAAAATTGGTCTAAGTAAAAATTGGCTTCGAAATTGATTAACGAAACAAACAGAAATGAGTCGAATTAATTCATAAATGGGAAAGGGAATCAGGAAGATGAAATTTGAGTCGTTTGCAGTAATAATGGAGTAATAATTTTGCAGGGTGTTTTTATTTCTTCTTTTTTTAAACCTAAAGTGTACGTTACATAACGGATTTCATCGTATTCTAGGCTCAATATAAAACTCATGGATCGACCACAAAAATATTCTGGCAATCCTTGTGAATATTCTGTGTGGGTTTGAGGGGTCAGGGCATAGGGGTTGTGGGTAGATGTGGCGGGGGAGGGTGGTGGCGGGGACACAGAATATCTAAGCAGCAGTAATATACATGATGGCTTATAGGAGAGTCTCCGTGAGGCGCATGGCATCAACCGGGTCAGTCGATATCCTAGAACTAGAGAGGAGGAGGGGGACGGGATGTTGAACCTCCGGCAGGACAATGTGACGTGCGCCAACCACCACCACCACCAGCACCAGCACCACCTGTGACACAGGGTGTAGGACAAGACTGGAAAGAAGAAGAGGAGGGTCAGGGCGTTGGACTGGTCATTCGTGTGCTCCGGGCAGGTGGAAGTACCAAGTCTCGCTTGACGCGCCATTGGATTAAAAAACGCCGTGTTCAGCTGATGGTCAGCCATGGATTAACGCCATTCAGGTCTTAAGAGTTGTTTTTTGTTGACAGTCACTTGTATTTGTTGCTGATTCTAGTTCACAAACGGAGGATTACTATAGTCTCTTATATTACGGTAGGTCTCATAGTGGCATGACGTGTTTCTAGATAGTTCAGCAGCTTTTTCTCTTTCTTTTACAGGTTGGGCCATTTGATTTTCTGAATTTAACATTTTAGTCCTAATAAGCATTTACAATTAAATTTTTTAAATGTCTCTATTTTTAACAGAGATTGAAAATGTTCTTTTAAAGAAAAACACATAACTTTTTTTTTTGTTGTTGTTGTAAGTTTTTTTTCTTTTTTAGAAAAAAAAACACTCCCAAACCACACCCCTCCCCACAAAAAAGTTTTTTAAAAAAAATAATAAAGTCAATAAATAAAGACAAAACTAACAAACAAACAAACAAACTCATTTTCTTAGAATATAAATTACGGACAAAGGGAAAAATAAAATAGTACTTATAAAGAAAAATCAAAATTTATTTACACTTATTCTTAAGAAACTTTCCTTCCAAGAGGTATCCAGGGGCACAGGAAAGCGGGTATTGTGTGGGCGTTCATAGCATACATTTTACACCTTATTTTTCAATCAAGGGCTAACAAAAATAATCAGATTTTCTAACATGTTTTCAATTAGATCTAATACGTACGTGTTTATATCTGACAACATTGGTTACATAATAACCAAAACACGCTTTTCAACATTTCTTTTCTAACTGGTTCAATAAAAAATATGGCTTTATTGATGAACTATAGGGCGGAAGTTAAGTAAAGACTAATGGAGAAGGAAAGCATTAAACGAAGGTGCAAGATTATAAAATGATAGACATCTCCGTGTAATGACAAGTCAATTTTGAAATCTGTGATAAGTTTCTATGTCCAAAACTGTTTTGACTCCCATACCGAAAAGAATTACAGTATTTGTCTTTATTTGTGAACAGAAATAACATTTTCAGACGTTGGAAGCCATAAAAAGACAAGTGGCTTGTGTGTTTGTTTTTTAAAGAGGTGATGATGCTCATGCAATGCTAGGTTAACTTTAATATAAAAGTGTTCAAGTTCAATAAATGACTCTGATATTTAAATTACCCCATTACTATGGGGGTTGTAGAACTTCTGAATTTTTTTCAATTCAGTACAACTGTAAACTCCCTAAAATCAGGACGGTTATTTTGTGTTTCTATTAAAACTTTTCTTTGTTGGAGTGATACATTTTCATACTAATTCTTAAGTATTCTGTGGGTGCTATTAACATAGGTAGCCATAGCTAAAATTTGAATGTGTTGTGGTTAGTTGCCGTTGCCAAGGCCATACATATTAACACGTTGCCTTTACGAATTGACAATTTTGACATTTCCACAGTCACCGTCGTTAGATTTCATATCTTCTATTACTTTAAGGACCTTGGATAATTACGCTGATTGCTTCGTTTTGCTCATGTTCGCATAGTAGACTATATCAATTTTAAGAGATTAAAGAGTGTATTGGGTTAGGTTGACGGAGATTATGTTTAAATCCAATTAGTTGCTGACAAAGTTTGACAAAGTTAACACTATCTAATGAAGACATCGAAAAAATGATTGTAAAATCGTTTAAAAATGAATTGTACTATTTTTATTTTAAAAAAAGAAAAGAAAAGGAAAACGTTTTGTTGGCTCAGAAGCATCAAGTGTGTGAACAACAGATTTGATTTAAGAACAAATCTGAACAGGGAGGCAACGTGAGAGAGCTTTTTTTTTTCACCCTTAAGAGCTGAGCATTCAGTGACGAGACGATCACAACGAAGATAAGATGAATATAAACTTCAATCAAGATAACCATTAACATATTAATAAAGAAAACATAGATAACATAAACGATGACAATAATAACTACGAGTCATACGAAGACAAGAAAACCAAGACAAAATATCATTTTGCAATAATAACAGGTTACAGTAATGACAAAGTAAATTATTGAAAATTACAACAAGAACAATGACAATCATAATTAAAGCAATAAATAACTAAAGCAGTGATCTTGTTGTTGTTGTTGAGCCTTCTCGTCCATGAGGGACATCCACCGATCATCTTCGGCGTCTGCACTTCCTCCTTGGAGATAGGCCCCCCTACAAAAGACCTCCAGGCATCTCTATCCTGGATACAAACACAATAATCACTAGGAAGATAACTACAAAGAATAAAAATCAGATTTTGATCATAATTAAAATTAAACATGACTATACTAAGGCTGCCAAGGTTCATTTAAAACTTATGTTAAAGAAAATAACAATTAAGACAATAATAAAGAACAACGAAGAGCGAACTAAAATACAAATAGAATAATAAATAAGATAGTAAGACCACAGAAAATTGTCCGCATAATAAGAACCAAGACAATGGTCAAGATAATAAGAACCAAGACAATGGTCAAGATAATAAGAACCAAAGACAATGGTCAAGATAATAAGAA
The DNA here is from genome assembly GCA_002072015.1 of Radix auricularia. Lineage (NCBI taxonomy): Eukaryota > Metazoa > Mollusca > Gastropoda > Lymnaeidae > Radix > Radix auricularia. Next base: position 6,082 of record MUZC01001251.1, on the reverse strand, counting down.
CCAAGACAATGGTCAAGATAATAAGAACCAAGACAATGTCAAGATAATAAGAACCAAGACAATGGTCAAGATAATAAGAACCAAGACAATGGTCAAGATAATAAGCATGAAGACAATGGTCAAGATAATAAGAACCAAGACAATGGTCAAGATAATAAGCACATGGACACAAATAATCAAGCCACTCTTTAAATAAATACGATACAAGGAAAAACAAAGATAATATTAATCATGAACAAAATAAAAATAATCAAGGTAAAAAAAAAAACAAGGCTATAACAAACAAATAACAAACACATTAATAATCAATATAAAAATTAATTGAATTAAAATCGCAGTAATGTTTGTCATTAAATTATTATTGAATAAATCTAAAGGCCCCACCGCGTTCGTTGCGGGTGGCTCTTTGTCAAAACATGCATTGTTTCGTTACGTCCTCTCAGGCTAACTCATACCCTGTTTACGTGTTACGTCCTCTCAGGCTAACTCATACCCTGTTTACGTGTTACGTCCTCTCAGGCTAACTCATACCCTGTTTACATGTTATTCATCTACTAATCTATAAACCTGATTGCAGTCTCACACACATTTACAAATGTAAACATTTATATTTGAATTTTAGAAGTTTGGTTGCCACCAATGCCAGTATAAATACCTTCAATGCAAGTATAAATACATTCAGCACCGTTATAAATACCTTTAGTGCCCATAACAAATACCTTCAGCACCGGTATAAATACCTTTAGTGCCAGAAAAAATACCTTCATTCCCGGTATAAAACCTTCAGTGCCAGTATAAATACCTTCAGTGTCAGTATAAATACCGGCAGTGCCAGTATAAATACCTTCAGTGCCTGTAAAAACACCTTCAGTGCCAGTATAAATACCTTCTGTGTCAGTATAAATACCGTCAGTGCCAGTATAAATACCTTCAGTGCCTGTATAAATACCTTCAGTGCCAGATTTAAAGGCGATGCCTTTCACATTTTGATGAGAGAAAAAATTAAAACATCATTTAAATTTTTTGTGTGCACTTAAAGATAAAAGGTATAATTTCAAGCTATAGATCTATATGAGATTCAATTTCAGTGTTAAGTCACTGTTATATTGTTAGTCAATTTTAAAGGGGGGAAAAATCTAAGTTATTGCAAAAAATTTTATTAAAAAAACAAAAGTAAATATTGGTGGTACAAATTTCGATAATAAGATTTTGTTTATAACTCATTGCGAGTAAATAGTCCATGGTGGCATTATATGATGGCTTAGATCGACAATAATATATGTCAGTCTTATACCGAAATAAAAGACATTTGGATAATAACGGTTTTCTTTTCCATATGCTATACCAAACATTTGCTAATTCCCAATTTTCCATATGCTAGAACAAACATTTGCTAATTCCCAATTTTCCATATGCTAGAACAAACATTTGCTAATTCCCCATATTCCAGTTCAGTCTAGCATTTGGACATTAGTGGGTTGCCTGAATAAATCAGGAAAACTGAAATACTATCAACTTTCAAACCCAAAAAGCTAAGCCTAGACTCTAAACCACGTGTAAGCGTAGGACGCATATATTTTCGGTATAGAAGCGGGAAGTTAAGATAATTTATTTTTGATGTCATTTGAAAAAAATTAAAATAATTAAATATTTTGTTACAGTTTTAAAAAATTTAATCTATTGAACCATTTAATGTTTCCTTTGAACTGGGTTTGCTCTAGAACCTGTTTGGTTTGGTGTCTTAAGTTTCCTTTGAACGGGGCTGGCTCTTGAACTTGTTTGGTTTGGTGTCTTAACTAAAGGGTGTTAAGGAGCTAATGTGATCCGTAAAGTGAAGTCTTGTTGATGTAAGTTGTGCTAACCCTGTTTGAGCAAGTAGCGATGATGTGTTTATCATGACCGCTGTTAGGAGGACAACTCCAGGGCTGAGTTGTGGTCCTTGGGGTGGGCTAATCTCACCAGCGAGTTGACGCAGCAACACGGCCAAGGCTACAAAGGCCAAGGTCATCCCAAGGGACTTGAACTTATTTATGTCATACAATGACAACCAAGTAGTGGAATTTGAGGGATTTATTTAAATGGACGAAAGAGTGAGTTAGTAAAAGAGAAACAGAGATAGAGACAGAGAAAGAGGGAGAGAGAGAGAGAGACTAACAGGGAGAAAGACTAAAACAGGGGAGCGAGGAAAACAGAGAGAGGGAAGAAGGAGAAAGAGCGAGAGAAAGTATGAAAATTAGGGAAAGTGAGTAAGAGAGGGAGAGTGAATTAAAAATGAGGGAGACAGAGAGAGAGACAGAGAGAGAGAGAGAGAGAGAGAGAGATCAAAACGAGGTAAAGAGGCAAAGAGAGAAATATAGACTGAAAGAAAGAGGATGAGATACGAAGAGCTAGAAAGATAGTAGGTCTAGCCCAACCCTCTCTCCCAACAACATTTAAGTGTATTTAAAGCACAACATATGTATCCTTCAGTATAATGCAGGGGGCACTAATTATCATCGAGGGTAGGACTAACAGGCACATTAAACAATGACCTCCCGCTGAAATATAACACTCTGGTGTATACCATAACTAATTCTTATCATCAAGTACATCTTTTCTAACCTAGCCACGTTTCTATAAACGGGCTAAATTCATTTAATGTGCCTTATTATATAAGTCAATACTCAATAGAAATTTGCTACTTAACATAGCATTCTTGCTATTTATCTAAACAATGTTGCTACTTAACCTAGCACTCTGATTATTCATGTACACAATATGGCTACTTAACCTAGCATTCTAGTAATTCATGTACACAATATGGCTACTTAACCTAAAGTTATGACAATAGCTTTTTATACGTGGATATTTTACTTACGCTTATGAGCCTTCCCGTACACGATGTGGCTACTTGAACTAGCATTTAGGCCATTTCTTCTCTTTCTTTTATTCTCCCAACAAACTGCGACAAATAATGATATCTGACGAATCAGCTTCTCTCTCACACACACACTCTGGAAAAACACCATTGATCCAATTTGCTATGATTAATGATGTAATTAGCTCATATAGCCGCAAGCAAAATGTAACCCTAACAAAACTGAGACTATTTTTTAAGGAAATAAATGGGTATGTGGGCCCAATTCCAACTGACATATTCTTGTTGATCCACTTGCTTTTGGGATATTAACCGCCAGGCACTTCATACGCTATGTCCATCTAACGTTCTTTTTCATTTTTATTTATATCATTCAGTTTGTTTTCATAAATCGATTTTCGTGGATGTTATAAATATTTGTGTTTAGGTTTTTTTTATATATTTTATTTTGAATACTTCATCCATTGATTTGACATGATAGACTAGCTCATGAAAGGTTTGATGAGAATATACCAGGCCATGAAAGGTTGGATGTGAATGAACCAGGCCATGAAAGGTTTGATGAGAATAAACCAGGCCATGAAAGGTTTGATGGGAATGAAAAAGGTCATTGAAGGTTTGATGTGAATAAACCAGGCCATGAAAGGTTTGATGTGAATGAACCAGGTCATGAAAGGTTTGATGTGAATAAACCAGGCCATGAAAGGTTTGATGTGAATGAACAAGGTCATTGAAGGTTTGATGTGAAAAAACCAGGCCATGAAAGGTTTGATGTGAATGAACCAGGCCATGAAAGGTTTGATGTGAATGAACAAGGTCATTGAAGGTTTGATGTGAAAAAACCAGGCCATGAAAGGTTTGATGTGAATGAACAAGGTCATTGAAGGTTTATGTGAATAAACCAGGCCATGAAAGGTTTGATGTGAATGAACCAGGTCATGAAAGGTTTGATGTGAATAAACCAGGCCATGAAAGGTTTGATGTGAATGAACAAGGTCATTGAAGGTTTGATGTGAATGAACCAGGTCATGAAAGGTTTGATGTGAATAAACCAGGCCATGAAAGGTTTGATGTGAATAAACCAGGGCATGAAATGTTTGATGTGAATGAACAAGGTCACTGAAGGTTTGATGTGAATAAACCAGGCCATGAAAGGTTTGATGTGAATGAACAAGGCCATAAAAGGTTTGATGTGAAGAAACCAGGCCATGAAAGGTTTGATGTGAATAAACCAGGCCATAAAAGGTTTGATGTGAATAAACCAGGCCATGAAAGGTTTGATGTGAATGAACAAGGTCATTGAAGGTTTGATTTGAATGAACCAAGTCATGAAAGGTTTGATGTGAATAAACCAGGCCATGAAAGGTTTGATGTGAATGAACAAGGTCATTGAAGGTTTGATTTGAATGAACCAGGCCATGAAGGGTTTGATGTGAATGAACAAGGTCACTGAAGGTTTGATGTGAATGAACAAGGTCATTGAAGGTTTGATGTGAATAAACCAGGCCATGAAAGGTTTGATGTGAATGAACAAGGTCACTGAAGGTTTGATTTGAATGAACCAAGTCATGAAAGGTTTGATGTGAATAAACCAGGCCATGAAGGGTTTGATGTGAATGAACAAGGTCACTGAAGGTTTGATTTAAATGAACCAGGTTATGAAAGGTTTGATGTGAATGAACAAGGTCATTGAAGGTTTGATTTGAATGAAACAAGTCATGAAAGGTTTGATGTAAATAAACCAGGCCATGAAAGGTTTGATGTGAATAAACAAGGTCAATGAAGGTTTGATGTGAATAAACCAGGTCATGAAAGGTTTGATGTGAATGAACAAGGTCATTGAAGGTTTGATTTGAATGAACCAAGTCATGAAAGGTTTGATGTGAATGAACAAGGTCATTGAAGGTTTGATGTGAATAAACCAGGTCATGAAAGGTTTGATGTGAATGAACAAGGTCATTGAAGGTTTGATTTGAATAAACCAGGTCATGAAAGGTTTGATGTGAATAAACCAGGTCATGAAAGGTTTGATGTGAATAAACCAGGTCATGAAAGGTTTGATGTGAATAAACCAGGTCTTGAAAGGTTTGATTTGAATGAACCAGGTCATGAAAGGTTTGATGTGAATGAACAAGGTCATTGAAGGTTTGATGTGAATAAACCAGGTCATGAAAGGTTTGATGTGAATAAACCAGGCCATAAAAGGTTTGATGTGAATTATAAACCAGGTCATGAAAGGTTTGATGTGAATAAACCAGGCCATGAAAGGTTTGATGTGAATGAACCAGGTCATGAAAGGTTTGATGTGAATAAACCAGGTCATAAAAGGTTTGATGTGAATTATAAACCAGGTCATAAAAGGTTTGATGTGAATAAAGCAGGTCATGAAAGGTTTGATGTGAATAAACCAGGTCATAAAAGGTTTGATGTGAATTATATACCAGGTCATAAAAGGTTTGATGTGAATTATAAACCAGGTCATAAAAGGTTTGATGTGAATTATAAACCAGGTCATAAAAGGTTTAATGTGAATAAACCAGGTCATGAAAGGTTTGATGTGAATAAACCAGGTCATAAAAGTTTTGATGTGAATAAACCAGGCCATGAAAGGTTTGATGTGAATAAACCAGGTCATAAAAGGTTTGATGTGAATAAACCAGGCCATGAAAGGTTTGATGTGAATAAACCAGGGCATGAAAGGTTTGATGTGAATAAACCAGGGCATGAAAGGTTTGATGTGAATAAACCAGGCCATGAAAGGTTTGATGTGAATAAACCAGGGCATGAAATGTTTGATGTGAATAAACCAGGTCATTAAAGGTTTGATGTGAATAAACCAGGTCATTATAGGTTTGATGTGAATAAACCAGGGCATGAAATGTTTGATGTGAATAAACCAGGTCATTAAAGGTTTGATGTGAATAAACCAGGCCATGAAAGGTTTGATGTGAATGAACCAGGTCATGAAAGGTTTGATGTGAATAAACCAGGTCATAAAAGGTTTGATGTGAATAAACCAGGCCATGATTTGGTTTCATCATCCTTTGCGTGTTGTTTGTTTATTATAAAAAATAAACCAATAATTTACTAAGCTTAATTAGGGACAACTTTAAAATAAAGAGCTAAAATATACATCAAATGTTAATTGAATTGTGTAATATCAATACCCGATACCTTTAGGGACTGATACCTTTAGTAACTGATACGTTTACTGTCTGATACTTT
>MUZC01001250.1:74936-94266 GCA_002072015.1 Radix auricularia | reverse complement strand
CGTGAGTCGTACTATCAGATGTCTGACCTACCGTGAGTCGTACTATCAGATGTCTGACCTACCGTGAGTCGTACTATCAGATGTCTGACCTACCATGCGTCGTACTATCAGATGTCTGACCTAACGTGAGTCGTACTATCAGATGTCTGACCTACCGTGAGTCGTACTATCAGATGTCTGACCTACCATGAGTCGTACTATCAGATGTCTGACCTACCGTGAGCCGTACTATCAGATGTCTGACCTATAGAGAAACTCCGCAGTCTGCTATTGACCACTCATGATGTCTGACGTGGTCAGCAAAAAAACTTCTCTACACTTCCATTTCCAGACACAATTCACCGTGGGAAGAGACCTGATGGTCCGTGCTGTGAAATGACCAGTTCAATCTCAGCTGCCGGTGGCACTACCGTTGAGAGCAAAAAGCACTCACCATTTGAATGATCGTATGTTTCCTTTCAGCCGCCAAGAAAATGGCCTCGCTATAGGGACAACTGGGGATATCTTACGAAATTTCAATGATAAATCTTTCAGTTTTCAGACAAGTATTGAACAAAATCAATTTTATTATTAGTCAAGTCTAGAGATTTATTTTGTTTCCATTCGCTACATCAAGAAAACATCACACCAAATCGCAGAGTGGAGTTGTTTTCTTATCACAATATTTCAAATATTTTGAAAAGACTTCATTCCTTTAACTTCCAACCGATGGGTCTAAAGATTTTGCTTACACAACTAAACATGGCTAACAGATCTAAGGGGTCCAACCATATCAGTAAACCAGACAGCTATGGGAAGCCCTTCAGATGCGCGTCTAATGAAGCAGAGTTTGAGAGCCGTTGGTCTAATGCAGATGAGCAGGTCGGGTTTTAATAGCTTAGCTCTTTCGTAAGAATGATCATAGTTTGGGAACCACAAGCTTGTGCCAGCCCCCCTCTTTTTCCCGCCCCTACATGACATGGTCATGGAGAGTAATTTGAGAACGTAACGCCTAGTAAATTCCTTTAAACACAACGACCCCAGCCAAACGTAAAGCCTTAAACACAACGACCCCAGCCAAACGTAAAGCTTTAAACACAACGACCCCAGTCAAACGTAAAGCTTTAAACACAACGACCCCAGCTAAACGTAAAGCTTTAAACACAACGACCCCAGTCAAACGTAAAGCCTTAAACACAACGTCCCCAGTAAAACGTAAAGCCTTAAACACAACGACCCCAACAAAACGTAAAGCTTTAAACACAACGACCCCAGTCAAACGTAAAGCTTTAAACACAACGACCCCAGTCAAACGTAAAGCTTTAAACACAACGACCCCAGCTAAACGTAAAGCTTTAAACACAACGACCCCAGCTAAACGTAAAGCTTTAAACACAACGACCCCAGCTAAACGTAAAGCTTTCTCTAATACTATCAGCTGGAATGAAATCTTACGTCATGTGACCTGGCAATCCACTCCGGGTGTCCAATGACAGACTACGAACTTCCTCTGCCACAGATTTCCTTGGAACAAACAATTACCAGCCCTAGTTGTACTATCACTACGTAGTGAATTAAACCATTTTTTTTAATATGCGAAGTCGAAAGACCATCAAGCGTACTCCAGTTTCTTACAGCTAAATAGACCGAAAAAATAACGACAGTAAAGAATTATCATCAAATCATTTCTACTCACTTAATTCTAAGCGATGTTTGATTGTTATATGTTCATTTTTCACCAACATAAATCATACGATGTATGTCTAAGTGTTGTGCAATGTAGGGGCGTAGCTAGGGTAGTGTCGCATGATGCGATAAACTCATGATGTCACCCCCCACCCACACACACACACCTACTTCCCCCCGATGATTTGCTCTTGTTAAAACAAATCAGCAATATTAAAAACAAGAGCGGAGAGTAACATTAAAGTTCTCTTGATAACAGTTTTTAAGAGTAGGATAGAGATAATGTTATCTTATTATTTCTGTTTAACATTACATTTTCTTGTCTAATTTTCATATTTTTTCTTATCGTCTAAGCCGCATGCATGTCAATTGAATCATTAAAAAATTGTATTTCATTATATTAAGTTAAATTAATAGTAGCGTCAGAACAGAAATCAGTGTCTATGTTCAGATGTATTCTTTACACGTGTTTAATTTGAAAAGCCCCGTTAACAAAAACACAAATCGTAAGAAACAATTACAGTTTCAACGACAGTTTTGCAGAAGATTCTGGGAATTTCCATCAAGTTAAGAATTAAAAAATACCTAATACTGACCTGTTAAAAGCTTTTTTTTTTGGACCTCATTATCGACTGCCATCAGGTGTCTTTCAGGCCTTGATATATCTTTTAAAAGCTCATTTTAAAACAATTCATTATAAGAAGAGTTTAAACATGACACAGATATAAACACGTTTTTTTTTACGGCATACCTTCATCACTCTCCTGGCGTTCTCTCCTGTACTTTCTTTCCACATAATTACGATTCGATCTGGTATGAAAATTAGAAGAATTCTTCATGCTCAACCAATTTTAAGGTCCCTAGTTTCATTAAATTACGATACGGCCGATTTACTTTGATTTTTCTCATGAATCCTTAAAATTTCAAATATCAATTTTTCAAAAATCATTTTCCAATTTCAATTTTGCTTCGCAAGAAACGGTGTGATCTAAATATCCCATCAGCCACGACAAAGGTGTTATCTAGATATCCCACCCCACCCCCACAACGGTGGGATCTAGATATCCCATCCACACCACAAAGGTGTGATCTAAATATCCCATCCACCCCCACAACGGTGTGATCTAGATATCCAAACCCGCCCCCACAACGGTGGGATCTAGATATCCCAACCCTACACCACTTTTTCTTCTTCCTTTCTTTTACAGCAATACCTTCCGGGCCAATTTCTTAGCCTAAGCCCTGCAGCAAATGGTTTCCATTTTCAAGAATGCTTATTTTAATCCTCCGATATCTCATGATTATATCATTACAGGCTCAGTTTCCAACACATTTATAAGTCAGTAATAAAAATGGGATTTTCTTTCTTAACATTATTCTTCATGAAACAATCTGCTGCTTATTCAGTCAGTACCTTATGTCACTAAATAAACCATGCACGACATCAGTCATTTCCCTACCATCTGATAAAACTTAGCGGCTACCGTTGACGCACATTTCCTAATGAGTTTTCATCTGGGCTGACACCGCGCTGAATGGCGCGTCCTTGGTCTGTGACACTACTGTTTTGACCATTGTAACCTAACAATGCCGTGTCGCTGGTATACTCTAAAAAAAAAATCTGTTACGAACCTTCTCACTGTTTGAGCACATGGAGTATGGCTTACTTCACAGATAAGCATTAGGGACGAAATTTCAAAAAAGTTTATGCAACTAAATCGATTTGGAAATGTTTGTATGTCTCAATTCTTATCTTATCTTATATGTACAGAAGATTATTGCGTCCCATGTATTTCTATGGTTTGTGTTAAGTCCTGTATTCTTATTAGAGTTTTAAATGATGATAAAGTATTGGCTTTCCTGGTTTCTTCAGGCAACCCATTCCACGCCCAAGTACCGTACGGGAAGAAAGAAAACTTGTATGTGTTTGTTCTTGCATATGGAATAAGAAATGTGTTTTTATCTTTATGTCTATCTGAGGGTTGTATTAAGTTATCTTTGTGTTGTATTTCTAAATTAGAATTAATTGCTTTATGTATAATTACTAATTTACTCTTGGTTCTTCTATCCTCTAGTGTTTAAAGGCTTACTGAATTAAATAATGGTGTTATTCTTGTGAGTTTTGAATATTCTCCAGTAATGAATCTGGCAGCTCTTTTTTGAATTTGTTCTAGTTTATAAATATAATTATTAGTAACTTGGCAGGCAATTCATCTGGCCCAGTAGCTTTTTTTTATTTTTACGTTTTTTAGGAGTGAATGTATACCTATCCCATTTACAGTAATGTTTCCTATTTCTTCCATTTTATTATGTTATCTGATTTAAAAAAGTTGTGCTACCTCAGAGGCGTCGCTACGGTTGGTGTCATCCACGACTTAAGAGGCCATCAATAAATGACGTCACGTGAGCTTGTCGATTTTAACCCCACACTCCCCCACGTCATACTTTGTCAAAAAAGCTATTTTCCGCTATGACATCACAAAGCTTTGACACCTCCCCCCCCCCACCCCAAAGCCGAATTTTCCAAATAAACATTAGTCTGTTGCAAATTAATTTTTGTTATTTAAATATGTATATTGTGTAAGTCTACACTCTAATATCGTAATACGCTTGCAAACGTCATTAAATAAATAATCAAATATTTAGTGGAACTTTTGTTTAAGGCTGTGCGTTTTTTTATGTGACGTGACATTTTTAAAACACATTCTAACACTCGTCACACATCGTCACAGATGCGTGAACCCCTTCTCCTGTGTGGATTAAAGGGGGTGGGCTGGGCGGGCTAAACCCTAGGCCAACCCCGTCCCCCCTAACGACGCCACTGTGCTACCTAATATTACGAAGGTTATGTTACATCAGCAATAACGTCCCCTGTTTATTATTACACCCAGTTTGGCTTAGTCCGCGTTAAAATTTAGTCCTTAAATTTTTTAATTTTTTTTCATAGACCTAATATTAATATCAAAAACGCCATGCCCACCCGCTATGCAAGGTATTTCAATCTTCTCTCTTTGACCCATCTCACATTGTAATAACATACTGACTAACTATTCTACTTACGTTCAGTTGTTTTGGTTGGAGCGGTGGGCAATCTATTTTTTTTCTTTCTTCCACCAGATGTCTGAAAATGAAACCGCTTATTGTAGGAAGAGAATTGAATAAACAAAAAAATCTTTTCTCATGAAATTGTAGCAGACGTTCAATGGCAGCCATGTGGTATTGATTTGTCCTGAATATCTGTCGCTTGTGTGTGGGGATTACCTCCCGTAGGTTGAATCATTCGTTAATAATTGATCACATGTTCACTTCCTCGTCTACAGATGCGAGATTAGGTCAGGGCCCGAGTACGTCATACGTCATCTCGTCTTCAAGAACGGGACGTTTGAGGCCGTCCTCTACCGATACAGTGACCCGGACTGCCACCGACCCATGTACGCTGTCCAGGCCTGGGGGACACACAAGCTGACCCAGGCTTCCTGGACCGTCCGGGGTGGCACTGAGGCCGAGTATGACGTCACGTCCGCTTACGTCATCCCGTACACCGTCAACGCCACGCAAGAACTGTCCAGGCGCCTGGCTGAAGGGTGCGGACTCACGGAGCTGTACACGGACATGATGCCTTACTCCAGGTACCTCATCTACTCACTGTCCCCGCACCTTGACCACAACCACCGCCAAACGGCGGGGGTCAGAGGGCGGGATCCGAACCCGGTCGGTGACATCGACTGTTTCCGCGCGCTCAACTTTACCCTCCACGAGCTGCAGCTTGTCATGGTGGAGCTCAGGCGTCATCACCATGGTTACCACCACCATGGCCACCGGCGGAGGAAGGGTCAATCGGACAACGATCTGACCGGAAGCGAGGACATCCCACTTGATCCGGCAGACGCTGAGCTGACCAGGGAGCTCCTGTTGGGCGCTGTCCACTCTAAGCCGGAGGAAAGACAGAGTCACCGACCCAGCAGCTTCCAGACGGCACTCAAAGACGGACATGTGAGTAGATGGGGGAGGGGCGGGAGTAATTGGTTAGTTCTGTACCGTCTTTTACTGTCCGGATAGATGGATACCATGTGGGTAATTGGTTAGTTCTGTGCTGTCTTGTAGTGTCCGGATAGATGGATACCATGTGGGTAATTGGTTAGTTCTGTGCTGTCTTTTACTGTCCGGATAGATGGATACCATGTGGGTAATTGGTTAGTTATGTGCTGTCTTATAGTGTCCGGATAGATGGATACCATGTGGGTAATTGGTTAGTTCTGTGCTGTCTTATAGTGTCGTGGTAGAGTGATACCATGTGGGTAATTGGTTAGTTATGTGCTGTCTTATAGTGTCCGGATAGATGGATACCATGTGGGTAATTGCTTAGTTCTGTGCTGTCTTATAGTGTCCGGATAGATGGATACCATGTGGGTTATCAGATTATGTAATTTTAGAATCAGTTATATGGAGACCAAAAGAAGTATTAAAAAGTAAAAGTTATTAGTAAATAGTCTTAGACTGGTATGAGCGAAGTAGAGTAACCCGACTCTGATTTGGTAAAGTATTGTATGGGGTACACAGAGACTTCAGAGAAACGTAATGGAATCATCAATTTATAAGATACTGAGGTAAAAAATATATAAAGGCCTTTGAGTTAACATAATTTTAATATGATATTATGTGATATAATAAGATACTATAGGATAATGAGACAAATTTGTTATTATTTAAATATTATCATAATTTTATTTTATATGATACTCTTTCAAATTGATAAATAACATAAGCTTATATGATATTATGAGAACAATGCGTTAATTTGTATGATCAGATACTACTGACTATGGAGGTAGTTTGATGTTATTTGTGTAATATAAGGGCTAAAAGATATTTTAATATCAATGAATTCATTTCTCTCTCTCTCACCCCCCCTCTTTCTCTCTCCTTTCAATATCCCTTAAGGGGAGTCCATGACGTCACGCGTCTAGGGGGAGGGGGTGCCCTACATTTGTGACGATGTGTGACGAGGGGGAGGGGGTGCCCTACATTTGTGACGATGTGTGACGAGGGGGAGGGGGTGCCCTACATTTGTGACGATGTGTGACGAGGGAGGGGGTGCCCTACATTTGTGACGATGTGTGACGAGGGAGGGGGTGCCCTACATTTGTGACGATGTGTGACGAGGGGGGGTTTACAAATTGTGACGTCACGTCAAAAACACGCTGCTTTAAATCAAAGTTCCACTGAAAAGAATCGATTTCTTACTATTTATTTTATGACATTTGCATGGATATTAAAGTGCATGATGCTAAATACATGTACATGCTCATTTTCAAATAGAAAATACCGCTTTCATTTCCGTTCGTCATACATTCAATGTACTTAATATGAATCTGATTTAACATCTCTTACTTTATTGTATTTTTCTCTCAACATTCTCTCTCTTCGGCTGTATGTATATAATTGAGAAACAACCCCCCCCACACACACACACCAACACGCACATACACACACACGCACGCACACGCACATACACACACGCACACACACACATACGCAATTTCAGATTGGAAAATGCGTGTATTTCAGTAAAAGTTGTCAAAAACGCACAATTTCAAACAAAGGTTTTAGAACCGCTGTCGACACCTGTGTCAGGGGAAAGTTCCCGTTAATAGAAGTGTCATAACGCGGCTAATAGGAATGTGATTGGTGGGCTTTGGTCGTCGTGGGTCACGTGGGGGGGGGGGATACGTTTAGATTGGCCGAGGCACCTTTCAACTTTCCCAAGCCAATCGGAAGTAGATCTTTGTTATTGGAAAGTAATCCACCATGGGGTTATTGTCAATCAGACCACCTAGATGGAATTTTTTCACGACAATAACGTCCCCTGTTTATTATTACAGCCAGTTTGGCTTAGTCCGCGTTAAAATTTGGTCCTTAATTTTAAAAAAAAAATAATTGGTCCGCCATTATAGAGCAAGATTTGATCTTCTTTTTCTTGGTATGTTGATGTCCTACGTTCAATTAAATAACATCTCTTCCAACCAGTTAGTGTTTCAGAGATGTAATCTCTGGATATAGTTCTGAAAGGTGTAAATATTCTAACTCTCCTATTTAGAGGTCAAAAACTACCATCAACTAAGTCAAGGGTCAGCAAACAATAGCCCGGTGGCCAAAGACCAGCCATTAGCCAGTTTTCTGTCGACTGGTCAGGGCTGAATTATTTGGCACGTTGTTTCAGTCAGACTCGCCCGTTTATATTAGTCTGTGATGTGACGTCACACAATCAAAGTTTTCTCAGTGATCCCCATGAAATAAATACTAGCACCCAACCACTAGCTTTAGAGAAAATAATGTCATCTATATAGTTAAACTGTTAGAACCGTCACCAGCGAAACGTAAGGGCGCGACTCTTCATGGTAACACGTGCCTTGAGGATCGACAGTTGGGTAGTTAGTTTTTGTTGTTGTTGTTTGAAATTTTAATACACACATACATAATATATTACAACTACTTTACCATATCGTCAGCGACACCCTTCATTATTTGCAGTTTTAATTAGCTATAGTCGTGTCTGCGTGCATTAACTGAGGTCATATTGTCCACATTAGCTGTAGTTATATATTTCTATATTAGCTGTAGTTATATATTTCTATATTAGCTGTAGTTATATATTTCTACATTAGCTGTAGTTATATATTTCTATATTAGCTGTAGTTATATATTTCTATATTAGCTGTAGTTATATATTTCTATATTAGCTGTAGTTATATATTTCTATAATAGCTGTAGTTATATATTTCTATATTAGCTGTAGTTATATATTTCTACTCTACATTAGCTGTAGCCGTGTCTGTCTACATTAGCTGTAGCCGTGTCTGTCTACATTAGCTGTAGCCGTGTTTGTCTACATTAGCTGTAGCCGTGTCTGTCTGTATCACCTAAATTCTTATTTTTCTACCCCACTTTTACCGGAAATGTTTTCTGCCCCCATCTCTCACTGTATCCCCAGCTTATCCCCATACATTCTAATATTTGCCTTGCTTATCCCACTAATCCCAACAACGCTATCCCACTTCACCGCGCACACACATACACCACATCCTAGTTGTGAATCTAACGAGGATTAGTGTTGATCCCTCAATTTACGAGGCAATCTCACTCGTGTGTGAGGCTTTTGTGTGCAGACAAATGAAATATTACCGCGCCGGGTGTCGAATATTTAAGCGGGTAGCTGTCCACTAGGGCGTGCACTGTAGTTCGGATTAGCATAATTGTCACATTTGTCATTGGCTATCGGCACTTCATGGACCTCTGAAAGGGTTGCACTCCTCCAGAGATGGTCGAAATGTTAATCTGACCCTGACCAAACACTCATCAATCAAAACATCCACACGTAAGTCGACCAGTGCCAATAACATAGGGGTGATAATTACAAGAGTTGTGTTCTTGCAACTTTTGATGAGCTTTGCTCTTACGAATGGTATTTTGTGATAAATTTTAAATAGAGAGTACATCTTCCTTTGTAATAACAAATAGAGTTTACTATTAAAAATTACCAATTACTGAACTGAACTGAACTATCCCTTAACCCGACGCTGGGTCGTTGGGGCACCATTTTGAGCTGCGCACTAACTCATGCCAAGTGTCACGGTTCTGAGCTGCCTTCTGGGAATCGCTAAATGAAAGGCCGGTCCACTCTTTGATGTTGTCCTCCCAACTCTTCCTTGGTCTGCCTCTTTTCCTTCTTCCCTGGACTGTGCCTTGCAATATCGTCTTTGAGAGACCTCCAGATCTTGACACGTGTCCGTACCATCGTAGTTTCCTCTTTTTAATTGAGGTGAGAAGGTCCTCGTAAGGACCAATGACAGCACTTATTTTGTCGCGGACCGCTTTGTTCGTGATGTGCGCCGTGTAGGAGATGTTTAATACCTTTCGAAAACATCTCATCTCAAGCGCACTAATTCTTTTTTGGAGGTCTGCGGTGAGCGTCCAAGCCTCACAACCATAGAGGAAGACTGACATCGCCAGAGAGCGCATTAGTCGAATCTTTGAACTCAGGGAGAGCTTCTTGCTTTGCCAGATGTTTTTCAGTTTGCTTAGTGCTGCAGTTGTTTGGGCCGTTCTGGCAAGAATTTCTGGTTTTGAGCCTTCATCGGATATTACAGCCCCTAGATATTTGAAGGTAGGGACCTCCTCGAGTTTTTGACCGTTTATCCGTATTTCACTTGTGAAATTCTTATTTGCCATGACCTTGGTCTTTTCTGCATTAATTTCCATGCCATAGGCCTTCGACGTCTTCTCTAGCTTTGCAAGGAAACTATCAGATGTCTGACCTAACGTGAGTCGTACTATCAGATGTCTGACCNTCGGATATTACAGCCCCTAGATATTTGAAGGTAGGGACCTCCTCGAGTTTTTGACCGTTTATCCGTATTTCACTTGTGAAATTCTTATTTGCCATGACCTTGGTCTTTTCTGCATTAATTTCCATGCCATAGGCCTTCGACGTCTTCTCTAGCTTTGCAAGGAATTCTTTTAGTTCGTCCTCGCTGCCAGCTAGGCCGTCTATGTCATCGGCGAAGCGTAAGTTAGTTATGATCCTTCCTCCGATGCTGACCGTTCCGACATGGTCTTCGAGCACATCAGTCATAATTCTTTCTAGGAAGAGGTTGAAGAGGATGGGGGAGAGTAAACACCCTTGTCTAACACCAACAGTGGTCTTGAACCAATCTCCCAGCTTGCTGTTGTAGAGTACTGCGCTGGATGCTCTGTTGTATAGGTTCTTGATCACAGTAATGAGGTTGGCGTTAATATTGTACTTGTGCATGGTTGCCCACAGTGCTGCATGCCACACTCTGTCAAACGCCTTTTTGAAGTCTATGAAGACATGAAAGAGGTCCCTCTGGTGTTGCAGATGTTTTTCACAGAGCACTCGCAAGTTGAAGATCTGCTCTGTTGTGCTCCTTCCTGCTCTGAAGCCTGCTTGTTCTTCTGCAATGATCTGCTCTGCTTGTGGTTTTAGTCTGTTTAGTATTACCATGAGCATGACTTTGCTGGGGTGACTGATCAGGCTAATTGTGCGGTAGTTCTGACACAATTGTAGATTACCCTTCTTTGGGAGCGTTATAACCAGCGATTGAGTCCAGGGTGTTGGCCATTCTCCTGTCTGCCAGATCTTGTTGCACATGCTAGTTAGAATGTTTATTACTGGGTCACCTCCTGCTTGAATCAGTTCACCTGGGATGTTGTCTGCTCCAGCCGATTTCCCCTTTTTCAGCTTTCGCACAGCAAGCTCCACCTCATCACGGAGAATGTAATGCATGTCCATGTTAGATGACGTTGGGCAATTGAGCACTGATTCGTCGCCCTTTGAGTCTTCATTGTATAGCTCAGAACAGTATTCGGTCCATCTTTTTATTATTTCTTGTTCTTCTGTAATACATTTCTCAGATTTATCTTGAATTGTTGAGATGCGACCTTGCTTGGTGGATGTCAGATCTTTGACAATCTTGTAAGCCTTTTTTGAGTTGTTTCTCTGTAGATTATCATCGATGTCTGAGCATTGTTGTTCTATCCAGTTTGTTTTTGCTTTATTCATTTCTTTCCTGATCTTTTTGTTGATTGTTCTGTATTTGATTGCTCCTTCTGCAGTATTCTTTACGTTCTTAAGTTTTCTTCTTTCATCGCACATCTCTAGGATATAAGTGGAGACCCATGGTTTTTTTATGGCATGTTTTTTGCCAAGTATATCTTTTGCTGTCTCAATTATTGTGGTATTGAAGGTATCAGTGATTAGATCTATGTCCATATCCTTTTCCGATTCACAAAGTGTGGTCAGTGGAGCAAATTTCCCTCCAATTTTTGCCCTGAACGCCTCTGCGATTACCGGATCTTTCAATTTTTCAAGGTCGAAGCGTAATCGTGTATTGCTTTGTTTTGCTATCCTTTTCAGGTGTAGATGGAAAGTCATCAGCACCAGGTTATGGTCGCTGCCGATATCCGCTCCAGGGAAGCTTCTAGTATTAGCTGCTTTAATGCATGATTTAAATCGTCTTTTGACCAGTATGTAGTCTATTTGGTTACTATGTTCCCCGCCTGGGCTGTGCCAAGTCCATATTCTGGATTTTTTATGGTGACCAATTGTGTTAGCTAGAAGGAGGTTATTTGTATCGTGCAAATTCGAGGAGTCGAAGCCCTCTATCGTTGGTCAGGTCATTGCAAGAGTGTCCGCAAGTATCTGCCCAGTTGGTACATACATCTACTCCAATCTTCGCATTCCAGTCACCTTGGACGACGATAATATCTTTCTTTGGTGTATGATCCATGATGTCCTGAACTTGGTCATAGAAGGCCTCAATTTCACTATCATCATGGCTGGATGTAGGAGCATATGTCTGTATAATTGTGATATTGAAGGGTGTTGCTTTCAGGCGGATGGTGATGATGCGGCTGGAGACAGGACGACAACCAATGACTGAGTTTGTTGTATTTTTATGGATTAGGAATCCAACTCCATGTTCATGTCTGTCCTCCCTGCCGCTGAAGTAGATTTTGTGTCCATCTTCTGTTGCGAGTTCATCAAAGCTTTTCCATCGGGTCTCACATAGTCCGATGACATTCCATTGGTATCGTTCTAGTTCGTGGGTCAGTTCTTCCACTTTTCCTGTCGCATGTAAGGTTCTTACATTCCATGTGCCAATAATTATGTCTCCTCTTCTTTTGAGGTTGTATGGGGGTGTTGGTTGTGGTGCACCAGTAGTAGATTTTACGTCCCCATCCTGGTGTGCAATGGTAGACGCGGCCCTTGTTAACCCGGGCGACGGCCGAGCCGGTATGTGTTGAGTTAGTATAATAGTCATATGGTGTGTCTAGGGCAAGAATTGCTTGGCGGCGCCCATCCCTCTCCAAGCTTAACCACAGCCGGTTTCCTCCTTATCGGTGGCCCGCCTTGGTCGTGGACACGTAGCCGTTGAGTTCGCATGTGAACTCGTCCGCCCTGGCCGGTGCTCCAACTAGGAAGTCGTACGCCCAGTGGTGCCGTGTCAGCACCACCCCCTCACGTGGTTTAGCCGGTCAGCTGAGACCGTTGCCCGGGGTGTGGCGCTGGGAGCCACACGTGAGAGTTTCGAGAGATGGACGAGGACCAGTGAGCTTGACCACCCGAGGGTGCAGCTGTCACAGCGTCAAAAGGTACTACCTCTGCCCAGCGCTCCCTACAACCCCCAATTACCAATTAGATATTTCATTTTTATAAATTAAAATTTTTCTTATATTTGAAAAGGTATATCTTCCCTGACAATTAAAAACTTGATGTTTTCAAATCATTTTAAAAGGGAAAAGGGATGCTCTCTTTTAATTACAAACAAGATGTCCTATTATAATGTTGTTATTGTGGAGCCTTCTCGCCCATGAGTGACGTCCACCGATCATCGTCGGCGTCTGCGATTCCTCCATGGGCATAGGCCACCTACGAGAAACCTCCAGGCATCTCTATCTTGGGCCAGCTTCTCCAGGATCTTCCATTCATGGCCAATTCTCTTGATGCTGCCTCAAATTATCGGTGTCAAGTGTTTCTTGGGCGGCCTCTTTGCCGCTTACCCTGTGGATTCCATCTCAGAGCTTGCCTCGTTGTATTAGAAGCAGGTTTTCTTAGTGTATGACCGATCCATCTCCACCGCTTCTGAGGAATCTCTTCCTCGATGGCCTTCTGTTTGGTACGCTGCCACAGTTCCAGGTTGCTGATTTTTACCGGCCAATGAATTCTGAGAATCCTTCTTAGAAAAAAAATGTTGATAAATGATTGGATTCTGGTCAGGTTTACTGCCATTGTTCTCCACATCTCGGCTCCATGTAGCAGCACAGGTTTCACCATAACGTTATGATACTTACAAAAATTACTTTGATTACTATTTTGTGTAATATCCTTATATCGCCAAGTGTGATATCCATGTATGGCGAATTTCGAAACTAATGCCTTACGAAATATAATATCCATATCTAAAAAAAAAAAAAGTATGATATCAAAATCTGAAAAGGTATGATATCCTTACCTGACAAAGTTTGATATCATATCTGGAAAAGTCCGATATCCATACCTGGCAAAGTCTTATATCCATATCTGGCAAAGTCTTATATCCATATCTGGCAAAGTCTTATATCCATATCTGGCAAAGGCTCATAACCATATCAGGCAAAGTCTTATATCCATATCTGGCAAAGTCTTATATCCATATCTGGCAAAGGCTCATATCAATATCTGGCAAAGGCTCATATCCATATCTGGCAAAGTCTGATATCCATAAATGGCAAAGTCTCATATCCATATCTGGCAAAATCTTATGTCCATATCTGGCAAAGGCTCATATCTATATCTGGCAAAGACTCATATCCATATCTGGCAAAAGCTGATCTGTCAAAGTATGATATCCATAACTGGCAAAGTATGATATTAAAATTGGAAAATGTATGATATCCATATCTGATCAGTGCCCTGTCCTTACGATTCTTCTTTAACGGATTCACTGCTCTTCTATCTATCACTGACCTGTTTAATATTCAACATCCATCTCTGCACCATTTAAATGTCCTACTACACACCTCACAGCAGTTTACTGTGCTACTGTGCACCTCTATCCAGTTCACTGTCTTACTATTCACCTCTGTCTAGTTCACAGTCCTACTATACATGTGTGACCAGTTCACTGTCCTACTATACATGTGTGACCAGTTCACTGTCCTACTATACACGTGTGACCAGTTCACTGTCCTACTATACACGTGTGACCAGTTCACTGTCCTACTTTCCACCACTGTCCAGTTAACAGTCCTACTATTCACCACTGTCCATTTCACCGTCCTACTATCCACCTCTGTCCATTTTACTGTCCTACTATCTACCACTGTCCAGTTGACTGATCACTGTCCTACTATCCACGTGTGAACAGTTCACTGTCCTACCATCCACCCTTGTCCAGTTCACCGTCTTACTATCCACCTCTTAATAATTTCCTTCACTCTACCTTCAATGTCCCAAGGTTTATGTAATGAAATGAAATTAGAATTCTATTGATTTTTCTTTGCACTGACTAAATCGATGCGATCGATATGTACGGGGCGGTGGCACCCTACTTGATAAATTCATTTCCCTTCTGTGAACAAGATGTTAAGTAAACTTGACCAACTTGACCAACATAATATCAATATTTTAGAGGTGTTGGAAATTCTATTCAGCAACAAATAATGTTTTAAAATTTTTACCCTGCTAATCATGATGATGATAGTTATTTCATTTCTACATTGCAATCTAAGTATTAGGAATAGTAAGCAGATTATGTAATCTGTTTATCATTATACCTAATAGTAATAGTAAGAAACTTATGCAATCTGTTCATGATTGTAAGTAATAGGCTTAATATACACAATAAGCCCAATAGTAAGAAAATTATGCAATCTGTTGATGATTGTAAGTATTAGGACTATTAAGCAGATTATGCAATTTGTGCGGATTATAATTAGTAGGCAGAGGCGTAACAAGGTTTTCGACGCCCTTGGCTAAATTTTTTTTTTTTGATGCCCTTGATTATTGAAAAGTTTCAGCTTTGTGACTTTTACAATTATTTAGAGAAAAATAATCAAATTTCTCTTATTTTATTTATGACAATAGTTACGTAGTTTGAAAGTGACATCCGTACAACATGAATATAAAAGATGGAAAAGACAAGAACAGCACTAATTTACTGTTTATTATTTACTAAATAATACCAACTAATTTGGTGAATAAAACTGGACATTGTTGTGTTAATACACACTACAGCAATATTTGCAGTATCATGTATTATAAATAAAAACAACAGTGTCAATGTGTCGTTATCACCATCTCATACAAAACGACTGAAATTCAAAATTAAAAGTAACTTTTAAGTAACACTCCACCGAACGACTTTTATGCCCTATATCAAAGGCTAAAAGCTACAATTTTCTTTCTTTAATGTTTGCAAAATGAGTGATTATTTCATCGAAGTATATGTGACTGGTAAGTACAAGTTCGATGGAAAGAAGAGCTAGAGATAATGTGCCTTGTTGACCTGACGTCGATATCAGGTAATTTTATATAGTTTTTAATTTGATGAAACTCCTTTCAGTAGTGGCTACTGTGGTTGGCCTTGTAATATTAATAAGAAATGTTTTCAGAGCTCGTTCGATATTCGGGGACGATTCTTGCAATTCCCATGTGGTGAGAATATTCAAAAGTTCTATTTTAAATGAAACATGTCATCAAGTTGTTTTTTGTGTGTTTTTTTTTGTTTGTTTTTTTTCAATATTTCAATCGTTTGGTGTTTAACAAATTTTATTTCAATTATAAATTCCTTTTTTTTTTTCAGGAAATTTGCCTGATAATAGAACAGCTTTAGATTATAAATCTGCTATTGCAAAAGATTAAAACACTTTGCCAGTCAGAAAGTTAAAGTCTTCTGCTTTATTTTTCATACAAACAAATGTGTCATTTAACTGGATCATTATTGAATCAATGATTGGGGGGGGGGGGGGGGAATTAATCCAAGTCAAGTTAGGTCCGTCATCTTCATCATGCTCTCCTGGCATTATTTTTCGTGTTTTCTTTCTTTGTTGTTTTTTTTTTAAACTGACTCGATTTTCATTTAAATATACATTTCTTCAATTTTAGCTAAAATGTTATAGATTTCGTTAGTTCTTAGAACTTCAAAAACATTTAAAAGTCCTTTTATTAACAACGATGATCGATAAATATCCTGGTCTTTTTGTATTGCTAAATTGATTTTGTATATTTTTTTCAATATCAAATTCCAAATAGTTATAAACGCAATTAACTTGTAACTATTGTTTTTACGGTGCAATGATTTAGCAACAGATTTAAAATGTGCCACCGAGTACGTGATCATACTTGATTTCAATTAATACTAAAATAATTTGCTCCAGTTGCTCATACACAGTAATTACAGTACAGTATTAGCTTTGGAACACCATCTTGTCTCCGTATACTTCTATAGGTTCATTTAAGTCACTGGGGATATTTCCCCATCTACTAGTAACAAGTTGATGAAGAGAGAAAAAATTGTATAGTTCCAAACAATGTCACAACATCTGCATCAATTTTGGCCGCGTGCACACCTACCAAATGAAGGTTATGTGCACAGCATGGGATCTACCGAGCAAGTGGATTCGTCCACATTTCTACAATTAGTTTAAATCTTTGGGCTGCATAGACCACTAACCTGCACCGCATCAAAGTCTTTCTCTGTCTATAAAACTTGAAAAAAAAAAGAAGTTATTTGCATTACAGAGCTAAATGTCAATGTTGCAATAAAATGTATCTTTTTTTCTCTCTCTCTCTCTCTACCTCTCTTTTTCTCTTTCTCACATTTATCTCTTTTTGCTCTCCATCACTCTCTTTCTCTCTCACTCGCTTTCTTTTAAATTTATCGCTTTCTCTTTCTCTGTCTATCTTTCTCTTTCCCTCTCTATCGCTCTCGTCTTTGACGAGCCATTCTGTGTCTGCCTACATGCCAGCCAGTTAAATAAATCACATGCGGTTTGCTTCAATCTCAAGTAATTTGCTTTTCCACAGATATTCGCTATGACAGCCTAACTTCTTGTAAAGATAAATGATACAAGGCTGCATATTTCTATGAACATCTTTTTCATGATACAAGGCTGCATATTTCTATAACATCTTTTTCATGATACAAGGCTGCATATTTCTAAGAACATTATCTTCATGATACAACTACCAGGCTGCATATTTATAAGAGCATCTTTTTCATGATACAAGGCTGCATATTTCTACGAACATCTTTTTCATGATACAAGGCTGCATATTTCTATAAAAATCTTTTTCATGATACAAGGCTGCATATTTCTATAACATCTTTTTCATGATACACGGCTGCATATTTCTATAACATCTTTTTCATGATACACGGCTGCATATTTCTATAACATCTTTTTCATGATACAAGGCTGCATATTTCTAGAACATCTTTTTCATGATACAAGGCTGCATATTTCTATAACTTCTTTTTTCATGATACAAGGCTGCATATTTCTAAGAACATCTTTTTCATGATACAAGACTGCATATTTCTATAACATCTTTTTCATGATACAAGGCTGCATATTTCTATAACATCTTTTTTCATGATACAAGGCTGCATATCTCTGTGTACTTTTTTTCTTTTGTCATTTTAATTACTTTATTATGTTAGGAAACAATTTTTTTTTATAGCAATAATGTTTAGACACAATAATGTTAAGACACAATAATGTTAATACACAATAATATAGATACAACCATGTTAAGACACAATACTGTTAAGACACAATAATATAGATACAATCATGTTAAGACACAATAATGTTAAGACACAATAATGTTAAGACCCGATAATGTTTAAACGACTGAGCAAGAAACCTCCTAATAGGTTGATCTGATAATACATGTATTGTAATGACGAGAGAAATCACACAGAACGAAAAACCGATACAGGAACACTTCAAGTGTTGGCTGCAAGCTGCGATAACTTCAAGTGTTGGCTGCAAGCTCTGATAACTTCAAGTGTTGGCAGCTAGCTGGTAGCACTGAGCTGTTCACTGTTAATCCCTGGAGGAAAGGTAATTGCAGCAGAAGATAAAAACTCAAACGTACATGACAATCCGGGTCATAAACAGCAATAACATTATACAGTGCCAGAGTTGCCATCTTCTGCAAAGGGCAATCACTGACTGCAAACATGGAGCATGCTTCCAAGATGATCATTTCAGGCGAAATCACGTGAAACGTTTGTGAATCTTGTCCTGGTCCTCTAACTGCCAGTTTCTCTTCACAAAAATACTCGCAAACTTCCACCGTAGCCAGAGTGTTCAAACATTCATCTAACTGTCAAATTTTCATAGAAGTCAGAGTGTTCAAACATTCATCTATCTCACTGGCAAACTGCCACAGGAGCCACAATGTTAAAATAGACATACTAGGCCTCAACATTTTGTTGAAGTAGAAACTATTAATAGTTGTTAAGACAAGATAAATGTTTTTTAAAAAAAAACAGAAAATATAGACGCAAACCACAGAAACGTGTGGTATACAACGTTAGTGTAAGTCACAAGGAAGGGTAAAAACTACTAGTATACAACGATAGTGTAAGTCACAAGGAAGGGTAAAAACTACTAGTATACAACGTTAGTGTAAGTCACAAGGAAGGGTAAAAACTACTAGTATACAACGTTAGTGTAAGTCACAAGGAAGGGTAAAAACTACTAGTATACAACGTTAGTGTAAGTCACAAGGAAGGGTAAAAACTACTAGTATACAACGTTAGTGTAAGTCACAAGGAAGGGTAAAAACTACTAGTATACAACGTTAGTGTAAGTCACAAGGAAGGGTAAAAACTACTAGTATACAACGTTAGTGTAAGTCACAAGGAAGGGTAAAAACTACTAGTATACAACGTTAGTGTAAGTCACAAGGAAGGGTAAAAACTACTAGTATACAACGTTAGTGTAAGTCACAAGGAAGGGTAAAAACTACTAGTATACAACGTTAGTGTAAGTCACAAGGAAGGGTAAAAACTACTAGTATACAACGTTAGTGTAAGTCACAAGGAAGGGTAAAAACTACTAGTATACAACGTTAGTGTAAGTCACAAGGAAG
>MUZC01001250.1:60523-74585 GCA_002072015.1 Radix auricularia | reverse complement strand
AGTATACAACGATAGTGTAAGTCACAAGAAAGGGTAAAAACTACTAGTATACAACGATAGTGTAAGTCACAAGGAAGGGTAAAAACTACTAGTGTACAACGATAGAGTAAGTCACAAGGAAGGGTAAAAACTACTAGTATACAACGATAGTGTAAGTCACAAGGAAGGGTAAAAACTACTAGTATACAACGATAGTGTAAGTCACAAGGAAGGGTAAAAACTACTAGTATTCAACTAACAACTGAAGAGAGACAATGACTGTAACCAGAAGACTATTGACGTTAATCTGAATCTTTGCAACGCGACTTTTTAACTTGTGGCCAGACAAAATGACATCGAAACGGAGAGTTGACTTGTTTATTCTATGAAACTGGAAAGTTGGCATGTTTATTTCTATGAAGCTTGAAAGTTGGCTTGTTTATTTCCAGGAAGCTTGAAAGTTGGTATGTTTATTTCTATGAAGCTTGAAAGTTGGCTTGTTTATTTCTATGAAGCTTGAAAGTTGGTATGTTTATTTCCAGGAAGCTTGAAAGTTGGCTTGTTTATTTCTATGAAGCTTGAAAGTTGGCTTGTTTATTTCTATGAAGCTTGAAAGTTGGCTTGTTTATTTCTATGAAGCTTGAAAGTTGGTATGTTTATTTCTATGAAGCTTGAAAGTTGGCTTGTTTATTTCTATGAAGCTTGAAAGTTGGCTTGTTTATTTCCAGGAAGCTTGAAAGTTGGTATGTTTATTTCTATGAAGCTTCAAAGTTGGCATGTTTATTTCCAGGAAGCTTGAAAGTTGGTATGTTTATTGCCAGGAAGCTTGAAAGTTGGTATGTTTATTTCCAGGAAGCTTGAAAGTTGGCTTGTTTATTTCCACGAAGCTTGAAAGTTGGCTTGTTTATTTCCACGAAGCGTGAAAGTTGGCTTGTTTATTTCCACGAAGCTTGAAAGTTGGCTTGTTTATTTCCACGAAGCTTGAAAGTTGGTATGTTTATTTCCATGAAACTGGAGAGTTGTTATTTTTTTTAATTTCTATGAAACGATCTCTTTTTTTTTCCAGACCTCGGTTCGTCTGAGAAGTGTTCGTCCATTAGTAATTAAAAGCTGTTCCCAACATTGACGTGGTGTTTATACTTTATCATCTGTAATGCTGCGAACACTGTCTTGCTGCTTATAGCATTGTTCTCCAGGAATTTGTGTATCATGAGTGTAGTGAAACTGTACATATGATATTGGCCTTAGAGGTATATATTTAGGAAAATGTACATAGAATATTGCACCTAAAATACCAGGAAAATTGTAATTGCGAAAATGTAACTAGGACATTGTTACAAGATTAGGTTATTAAAAATAATATTCAACATTTATTTAGTACTATTTTGATCCGATCGCGCCTGGACCGGTAGCATCGCCCTGGGCAAGTTGCACTTGTTATAGTCAGAGGCGTCACTATGGTTGGTGTCATCCGGTGAAGTAACTCCTGGTGTCGACCCCTCACAACTTTTATCCCGTAGACATCTTCCGAGTCTGCCAGTGCCAAATAACGGGAGCAAGGAATTTTATATGTTGGTGTCACCCCATGTGATGGTGTCACCCCATGTGATGGTGTCACCCCATGTGATGGTGTCACCCCATGTGATGGTGTCACCCCATGTGATGGTGTCACCCAATGTGATGGTGTCACCCCATGTAATGGTGTCACCCCATGTGATGGTGTCACCCCATGTGATGGTGTCACCCCATGTGATGGTGTCACCCCATGTGATAGTGTCACCACATGTGATAGTGTCACCCAGTGCAATCTTCAACCACACGCACTCCCCTAGTGACGCCTCTCGTTATAGTCACGCGGAACTGATATTGTTTGTGGAAAAAAGAAAAGGCACGTAGTCAAAATCAATGTGTTGATACCGCCATTGAAAGCATGGTGCTGCCTTAATGTAGCTTGAGAGGCTGTAATTATTTATTTTTTCAAAAGGGATGAACGTAGAAATGAAGTCTACAGTTACCTGGTGGGGGGGTGGTTATTAATCTTATATACTTATACGAATTTATCAACCCCTTTGTCTCACGACGAGGTCAAATGTCAACGTTTGTACGGCCCAAACTTCCAAGTCAATTAAACAAAAGCCTGGGTCCATGACCAGCACCGAAGAGAAGTTCAAGGTCAAGTTGAAATTGAATGTTCTCGGAGGCATGGAAATGAAATGTCCAAGTTTCCACGTTAACCGATATTTTTGCCGTTCAAATGCTAATCGCAATTTTGTTGGTTCATTCGGGGAAAATGTTTTTCTTTGGCTCTCGGGTCGTGACCACACATAGGCCGAGGGCATTTCGAGGGTTATTGATTTAATGGCGTTTAACTTTCTGTTGAGCCAAACACACTTCCGGTTCTGATCAGCGAAACAGAAGTAATTTGGAAATCAAAAAGAAAAAGTGCGGGGGAATATTCCTGAGAATTGCCCTTTGAGGGGATTTTTTAGGCAGAAAAGAAATTAGGAATAATTTTATTTGACACAGGAGTCCGAGATTTTTAGTTATCGATAACACCCCGCACACATAGCTGGCTGATGGGAGAGTGTGGGTGCAGTGTCTTAGCTAGGGTAAGTGCTAGTGGGTGCAGTGGTGTAGCTAGGGTAAGTGTTTGCGGGTACAGTGGCGTGGCTAGGGTAACTGCTTGTGGGTGCAGTGGCTTAACTAGGGTAAGTGCTAGTGGGTGCAGTGGCTTAACTAGGGTAAATGCTTTTGGGTGTAGTGGCGTAGCTAGGGTAAATGCTTTTGGGTGTAGTGGCGTAGCTAGGGTAAATGCTTTTGGGTGTGGTGGCGTAGCTAGTGTAAGTGCTAGTGGGTGTAGTGGCGTAGCTAGGGTAAGTGCTAGTGGGTGTAGTGGCGTCGCTAGGGTAAGTGCTTTTGGGTGTAGTGGCGTAGCTAGGGTAAGTGCTAGTGGGTGTAGTGGCGTCGCTAGGGTAAGTGCTAGTGGGTGTAGTGGCGTCGCTAGGGTAAGTGCCACCCGTGGTGAGCCAAGAATTTTAGCGCCCAACCTACAAACAAAGTCTGACAGTTGTCAAACAATTTCAACCTGTCATAGAAAACAACAATTCTCCACACTTCCTATTCGACTGAGTAAGAGACATCTTTATTTCTTGTTTAAACTATTAATGTCGGCTTCCTATAATCCACCATACTAGAATGGTGGCTAGCTATAAACAACGGTGGGCGACTGGCAGCGCGCTCGACAGGCGTACCGATGTTCACCCACCTCTTTATCATGTTTAAAACCATATCTATATCATGTTAAACCCATCTCTATATCATGTTAAACCCGTCTCTATATCATGTTTAAACCGTTTTCTATATCATGTTAAACCCATCTCTATATCATGTTAAACCCATTTTTATCATGTTTTACACATCTCTATATCATGTTAAACCCATTTTTATATGTTTAATCCCATCTCTATATCATGTTAAACCCATTTTTATATCATGTTTAACCCATCTCTATATCATTTTAAACCCATTTTTATTATGTTAAACCCATCTCTATATCATGTTAAACCCACCTCTATGTTAACTTAAATCCATCTCTATATCATGTAAAACCCATCTCAGTGTCATGTTAAACTCATGGGACCATCTTACTAGACCCTAACCACGTCTAATCATCAAACCTTCCGACAAAGCGTGTTCTCAGTGTATGTTTACCCTGCTATTCTCTACTCCCATTGGCACATCGTAACCAAAAGATAATCGTGCTGTGTATTTTAAAAACGTGAACATTTTCAATAGTGTAATGGACACGCCGACTAGTACAGCGAATTCATGAACGTTAATAGCAGTGAACTGTAGGATGGTCTGAAACAGTGAGCCCAGCTGTGCTGAGAATGTAAGGAAGATCTTTGAATAGGTATAAAACAATCTATTTTTTGTTCTTGAGTATTATGTAGAGCATTGGACCTGCTATTCCAGATAAAACATTTCGACTTGTGGGACCGAATTTTTATTAATTAAAATTCTTTCGCGTCTACCCGCCCCCACCTCCACCTCAGCATCCACACAAATTTTTGTTTCATTTCATCTCATTCATGACAAAGTGATTTTTTTTTTTTTTAAATCTTCCTGAAACCCCATCACGTGACGACTGTCACTTTCCAGGATTCCTATTGGCTAATTCCCAATTTATTTATCTTTTTGTGCGAGGAAATGGAGCTGGTCTCAATGAACCTGTTATCTCACGGCATGTGAAAACAAAAACTTCAAAGTGGGAGGCGGCTATCTGCACACTGTACAACGTGGGGTCATGACTCATGAGGCAATCCAAAGGGAAGGCAACCTCGTCGTCAAGGGAGAGTTCTTTCCCCTAACCTTATACTTTATGGTTGTTCTTCATTGGCAAATGGAAACATTATCATTGGCTTTGATTCAATTAGATTAGGTTTTTAACATTGAAAATTTGAGTTTTTGTCTAAAGATACGGTAGTAACACAAACAGTTGTCCGGCACGTAGCAGGATGCAGACGACGAGAGGCAATGCTGTGACAGAAATTTGCAATTTGTGGAGGACGCCATGGCAGAGAGTAGAATGCAGTAGTAGTGTAGAGGCTTCTTCGTCAAAACGCAAACAGATTTTAATCTCCAAACTGGGATCATTTACGAGCTTGTTAACATTTATTAAAGCCACTCAAAAGATGCTCAATGAATATATGCTCTTTGTCCCCTTGAGGTCTATTATCTTTAGAGTCGTCTACACCATCGCATTCACCTTCTCGTCATTCCATCTTTCTCTTCCCTTTCTTTACTAAACTCTATTAGACCTTCACATCTCCCCTTCTCTTCCCTTTCTTTACTAAACTCTATTAAACCTTCACATCTCCCCTTCTCTTCCCTTTCTTTACTAAACTCTATTAAACCTTCACATCTCCCCTCCTTAATTGTGAAATACTCCATACACCTAAAACCGTATCTATTCATTTCTTGATGTTAACTTCTAATGTCTTCATCATTTTTCTTTTCTCCGTCCATTCCCCATCTCTACCTATAATCATCTTATTAAATTCTTGTTCCATCTCTGCTAAAGACACTAAACCACTCCTATCGATCACATTGAATCCCCCACCCCAGCCTACAATTAAGCAAATATTAGGAAAGGGCTAATGATCCAACAAACTCAGTCTCATGGGCCTCTGATTTTGAAGATTATTTTTCCATTCATCATCGCCTACTGTTGTCTTTGATTGGCTGCCGACGTAGAGAGTGTAGATTGTCTACAAAAAGTGTTTGGTCTGATACCTTCATTCAACTCTCCCAGACGTGGTTAGGTGTGCGTCGGACGGTCGGACAGGAATCTTGTGAGTTAAAATAAAGTCACTCCCCGATTGGCTGATTACAGATGTTCACTGAGGGGTCAAATGTGAAATAATTTTTTATATCATTTTGAGTTAGAGATCAACAACGTCCTCTAGAAACAACGTCCTCTAGCTATCAACAACGTCCTCTAGCTATAAACAACGTCCTCTAGCTATCAACAACGTCCTCTATAAACAACGTCCTCTAGCTATCAGCAACGTCCTCTAGCTATCAACAACGTCCTCTAGCTATCAACAACGTCCTCTAGCTATCAACAACGTCCTCTAGCTATCAACAACGTCCTCTTGGCTATCAACAACATCCTCTAGCTATCAACAGCGTCCTCTAGATATCAACAACTTACTCTTGACTATCAACAACATCCTCTAGCTATCAACGACGTCCTCTTGACTATCAACAACATCCTCTAGCTATCAACAACTTCCTCTTGACTATCAACAACATCCTCTAGCTATCAACAACGACCTCTAGCTATCAACAACATCCTCTAGCTATCAACAACGTCCTCTTGACTATCAACAACATCCTCTAGCTATCAACAACTTCCTCTTGACTATCAACAACATCCTCTAGCTATCAACAATGTCCTCTTGGCTATCAACAACGTCCTCGAGCTATCAACAACGTCCTCTAGCTATCAACAACGTCCTCTAGCTATCAACAACGTCCTCTAGCTATCAACAACATCCTCTAGCTATCAACAACGTCCTCTAGCTATCAACAACGTCCTCTAGCTATCAACAACGTCCTCTAGCTATCAACAACGTCCTCTAACTATCAACAACGTCCTCTAGCTATCAACAACATCCTCTAGCTATCAACAACGTCCTCTAGCTATCAACAACGTCCTCTAGCTATCAACAACGTCCTCTTGGCTATCAACAACGTCCTCTAGCTATCAACAACGTTCTCTAGCTATCAACAACGTCCTCTAGCTATCAACAACGTCCTCTTGGCTATCAACAACGTCCTCTAGCTATCAACAACGTCCTCTAGCTATCAACAACGTCCTCTAGCTATCAACCATGTCCTCTAGCTATCAACAACGTCCTCTAGCTATCAACAACGTCCTCTAGCTATCAACAACGTCCTCTAGCTATCAACAACGTCCTCTTGGCTATCAACAAATATGAAGTTAATAATATTATTGAAAGCAACCTCCGAAATTCAGAGTTCCGCACATTAACACTAAATGACAGCAATGATAAAAATCTGTTGGAAAAATAGTTCTCCTAACGAGAAAAATGTTAGCAGTGTTTACAAAAAAGATTTTTTTTTAAACTTTAGTTTTTGTCTATGTCTATCTTAAGAATCGGCTACAGACTAGTTTTATGAAGAGAAATAGTAATTTTTAGTTATGACTAGGAATCGTTTATGTTTTATAAGAGGAATAACATTATCGACCATGTCTGACTGGAGCAACGCTGCGTTGTCCATCTCAAAAATTAGGATTAGAAAATGGCTGCACACATAATATGTCTTAAATTATAGCAGATCTGTAACACTTTTTAGAAGCCTTGTCTTGGTGTCAAACGGTTTTCACAACGCCTTTTTTAAAACTAGAATTAGAATCGGTGAGAAACATTGCAGTGCTGGCTCCATACTCTATAATGATGCCGTCAAAAAGAGAAGAAATCCGCAGATTTTCTCTTCACTGAGTCTTTCATCAAGTTCTTAGGAACGTGCTCAAATTACGGAAACTGCTAGAAAGAAAATCTAACGGATATCGAGGATCACCAGGCTTCGTGCTCAATGCCTTGACAATCTTGATTAAAACATGCACTGGTCCTAAGAGGTTGCTAAAATGCTAAGTCATATACGGTAAGGGTGAAAACATAGGGACATTCTCAGATTCTCTGAATGTCTGTTTTTACACTTGGACTCGTGTTTCCTTGAATAAGAGTTGATGCAGTTTTGACAAAATGGTGTGATTTTTTCAGATTGAGTGGACATTCCGCGCGATGGCGCGGAATGTCCACTCAATCAGAAAAAATCACACCATTTTGTCAACAACAACAAAAAAATGGTGTGATTTTTATTTCTGATTGAGGGGACATTCCGCGACATCGCTATTGTTAGATATTTTTTTAAATAGAATCTTTGACATAGTGCTCATATTGTTCGCCTTTTGAAAACTGTAAAATGGAAAATGCGAAAATATGCTGGAAAGTTTACATTTAGATATGCGTTTGGAGGTTAAATATTAGCAGAACGTTCAAATCACCAGTGTAACCTAAACTACAAATATAAAATTCAATGGAAAAGACGTAAACAAGGTAAGGGTTAGCCTGACCGGACGTAACAAAACAGCGAACGTTTCGGCAAAGAGCCTTTATCAACGAACATACAAGACACAAACAAAACGAAAATAAAAATAAAAAATGAAGGAACTTAGCTGCGGTGAAATCCAAAGTATCCAAAAAAGTGAAACTGAGAGATGACAGAGCGAATTTATATAGGAAAGCAGAGAGTGGGCGGGGCAACCGTCTAGGCGGTCAAAGAAAAGACAATATTCATCCCACGTGGTGCGAGTGTACCGTGACTTTGTATTAATCTGTTTTCAATGTGGACTCTTGATTAAAATATAACGCCACTGTCAAGAAAACCATTCACGAGTTGATCACTGAATGCGCCCTCCCCAAATCAGCATCTAGGATGCACATCTTTGACAGTGACTTGGGAAAGCCTTCTTTCTATCTGCTTCCCAAAATTCACAAGGATGGCAACCCTGGTAGACCCATTGTCTCAGCTTGTTCGTGTCCAACTGAACACATTTCTGAATTCCTTGATGGTATCTTCCAACCCTTAGTGGCATCACTCCCTACATACATTAAAGATATAATCATGCCTTAATGACATTTGAGTCACTCACNTCCAGACACAAAACATTATCTATTCCTCCTTGATGTATCTTCCCTTTATACATCTATTCCCCACAATGATGGCCTTCTGGCTGTGCAATACTTTTTGGACAGGCAACCCCACCCCAGTATACCCACACACGCCTTACTACGGCTGGCTGAATTAGTTCTAACCCTCAACTCGTTTGAGTTCAATGGCCAGTTCTTTGACCAAATCGGTGGGGTCGGTATGGGGACAAAAATGGGACCAAGCTATGCTTGTTTGTTTATGGGCCACTTTGAACACAGAGTGGAACAGGAATACACTGGTCGCCTCCCTGAATTCTACAAGAGGTACATAGATGACGGTATCGGGGTGACTAATATGGAGAGAAGTGAACTGGACACTTTTATTAACTTTGTTGACTCCTTCCACCCATCCATTAGGTTCACCTACCAAATTTCTGAACTCTCTGTCAATTTCCTTGATATCACTGTAACTCTCCAGAAAAACTGCCTCCTCACTTCTGCCTACGTCAAACCCACAGACAGCCACTGTTATCTTCTCTACCCTTCTTCTCATCCCAAAACTTGTAAGGACTCCATTCCCTTTTCTCAACTTCTTCGACTCCGTAGACTGTGTCAATCTCAAGAGGACTTTAGGGAAAGGGCTTTGGAAATGGTGGAGTTTTTTAGACAAAGGTCATATCCTGAAGCCACACTTCAACGTGCGCTTCAGCGGGTCAAAAACTTCACTCGTGCCGACGCCTTTTTACCACGCACCCGTGATACCAACCAAAGGAGCAAGCTTATTCTTACTTATCATCCACACAACATCAAAGCCAAAGAAATATTCATGAAGAACCGTACTATCCTCCTTGCGAACCCTGAGACGAACAACATTTTCTCCACCCCACCCCTAATTGTATTTAGGAGGGACAGAAACCTACGTGATCTTCTGGTTCGCACCCGCCTCCCCACATCACCTAACCACCTGGGTCCAAACCATGCGGCCGACTTCGGTGTAAGACATGTCCTTTTGTTGTGCAAGCCGAACAGATAAACTTCCCTAAGGGGCTATTTATGATTAAGGATGGTTTCACCTGCGCTAGCCGCAACGTTGTCTACACCATTGTGTGTAAGCGCTGTCCTTTGAAATACATAGGAGAGACGGGACGATCTTTGTCGTGCCGAATGTCTGAACATATTAGGGCGATTACACAAGATAAACAGTGTCCCGTCTCCCGTCACTTCAATGGACGCGACCATATGGGTGTCAAGGACCTGGCAGTCACTGCTATTGTCTCGTGCACAAACACACCCACGAGAGTCCACATTGAAAACAGATTAATACAAAGTCACGGTACACTCGCACCACATGGGATGAATATTGTCTTTTCTTTGACCGCCTAGACGGTTGCCCCGCCCACTCTCTGCTTTCCTATATAAATTCGCTCTGTCATCTCTCAGTCTTACGTTTTTGAATACTTTGGATTTCACCGCAGCTAAGTTCCTTCATTTTTTATTTTTATTTTCGTTTTGTTTGTGTCTTGTATGTTCGTTGATAAAGGCTCTTTGCCGAAACGTTCGCTGTTTTGTTACGTCCGGTCAGGCTAACCCTTACCTTGTTTACGTCTTTTCCATTGAATTTTGTATAAGCCTGATTGCAGTACTACAAATATAAAGCGTGGATATCGTTGGCTGATGGTCGCCACAATACCCCCATAAAATGGCCAGAGGCCTTTCAAGGTGGCTGTGTTGGTATCGAGGTAATGGATTGAATTAGTAATTCTATAGGAATAATCAGTTCGATGAATTTATGGGACTTTTCTGATTTTATTACTTAGTATTGTTTCACTATTTTTATGCACGTTTTTTCACCTTTAAATTATTTTTAAAAACAAAACTAAATCATGTTCTTGTCTTTGCCATACGCAAATTTTCACATGGAAATGGATGTCGTACAACTTTGCACACGAATTAAAAATTTTGCGCACGAAGTTTCGAGGCAACGTTGCTCTCAATTTTCACAGGCACCTTTAATTAGTCGGTGGAGAAACAATATCGCACAAAACGCATCATGTATGCCAAGTGTCCTGTATACCAAGTGTCCTGTATGCCTAGTCCTGTATACCAAGTGTCCTGTATGCCTAGTCCTGTATGCCAAGTGTCCTGTATGCCTAGTCCTGTATAGCAAGTGTCATGTATGCCTAGTCCTGTATACCAAGTGTCCTGTATGCCAAGTGTCCTGTATGCCAAGTGTCCTGTATGCCTAGTCCTGTATACCAAGTGTCCTGTATGCCTAGTCATGTATACCAAGTGTCCTGTATACCAAGTTTCCTGTATGCCTAGTCCTGTATGCCAAGTGTCCTGTATGCCTAGTCCTGTATACCAAGTGCCCTGTATACCAAGTGTCCTGTATGCGTGGAATGGGTTGCCTGAAGAAACCAGGAAATCAAACACTTTATCATCATTTAAAACTCTAGTAAGAATACAGGACTAAACACAAACCATAGAAATACGTAGGACGCAATAATCTTCTGTACAGAAGGAACGTCTGTAACATATAAGATAAGCCTAGTCCTGTATACCAAGTGTCCTGTATAACAAGTTTCCTGTATGCCTAGTCATGTATGCCAAGTGTCCTGTATGATTTGTCCTGTATACCAAGTCCTGTATACCAAGTGTCCTGTATGCCAAGTCCTGTATGCAAAGTATCATGTAAGCCTAGTCCTGTATACCAAGTGTCCTGTATGCCAAGTATCATGTATGCCAAGTCCTGAATACCAAGTGTCATGTATGCCAAGTCATGTATGCAAAGTATCATGTAAGCCTAGTCCTGTATACCAAGTGTACTGTATGCCAAGTATCATGTATGCCAAGTCCTGTATACCAAGTGTCCTGTATGCCAAGTCCTGTATGCAAAGTATCATGCATGCCTAGTCCTGTGTACCAAGTGTCCTGTATGCCAAGTATCATGTATGCCAAGTCCTGAATACCAAGTGTCCTGTATGCCAAGTCCTTTTGCCAAGTGTCCTGAATGTTCATCTGCAAAGATGACCTGGCTATTTTAAGCTCAACGCATTTGAACATCCAAGAAAAAACAGATCGTCTCCAGCACTTTTCAAATCAAATTGGTCTTGAAATCAACACAACCAAAACAAAAATCATGGACCTCACCAACCAACCCAATGATATAAAACTTAATGATCAAACTATAGAGAAAGTAACCAATTTCACTTATTTAGGAAGCAAAATGACATATAATGGAGATACAACATCAGAGATAATGACTCGAATTGCGTTGGCGTCAAGTGCTTTTTACAAACTTACAAATATTTGGAGATCAAGGACAATTAGCAAGCATACAAAACTTAGGCTATTCAAGTCTTGTGTAATCCCTGTATTAACGTATGGATGTGAAAGCTGGAAATCAACTAAATAGATCTATATAGAAAAAAAATTAGTTGAATTCGAAAACAAATGCCTCCGAAAAATTTTAAATATAAAATGGAGTGATCTCAAATCAAATGAATCAATAAGAAAAGAAACCAATCAAGAATATGTGTCAAATTTTATAAGGAGAAGACGATGGAATTACATCGGTCATGTTCTTCGAATGGACGAGAGAAGACTCCCAAGACAGGCCCTCATGTGGACACCAGCAGGCAAAAGAAAACAAGGAAGGCCAAAAGAAAGCCTGCGTAGAACAATCATAAGAGAAAGCTCAACCATGGGTCTAAGAAATAACCAGGACTTGATACAATTAGCAACTGAACGTCACAAATGGAAATCCATGACATCTGCCCTATGTGCCGTCTTCGGCCCGAGAGGAAATAACTAACTAACTAACCTGAATGTTACGTGTCCTGTATGACAAGTGTCATGTATGCCAAGTGTCTTGTATGCCAAGTGTCCTGTATGACAAGTGTTCTAACTATTCTGTTTATGTCCTCAGACACCGGGTTGTGGCGTGTGCTCCCGTATCATGAGTTCCAGCGCCCTGTACCCGCCCCGCCTCACCTCACATGCAGGCACACTTCTGAGTTTGGAGGGAGAGTGGGTCAGTACGAGGTGTGAGTCCAGACAGTACGGCATGTTCCTAACAAGGTCAGTACGAGGTGTGAGTCCAGACAGTATGGCATGTTCCTAACAAGGTCTGTACGAGGTGTGAGTCCAGACAGTATGGCATGTTCCTAACAAGGTCAGTACGAGGTGTGAGTCCAGACAGTGCGGCATGTTCCTAACAAGGTCAGTACGAGGTGTGAGTCCAGACAGTACGGCATGTTCCTAACAAGGTCAGTAGGAGGTGTGAGTCCAGAGAGTACGGTATGTTCCTAACTAGGTCAGTACGAGGTGTGAGTCCAGACAGTACGGTATGTTCCTAACTAGGTCAGTACGAGGTGTGAGTCCAGAGAGTACGGCATGTTCCTAACTAGTTTAGTACGAGGTGTGAGTCCAGAGAGTACAGCATGTTCCTAACTAGGTCAGTACGAGGTGTGAGTCCAGGCTTTACGGCATGTTCCTAACTAGGTCAGTGCGAGGTGTCAGTCCAGGCTTTACGGCATGTTCCTAACTAGGTCAGTGCGAGGTGTGAGTCCAGGCAGTACGGTATGTTCCTAACTAGGTCAGTACGAGGTGTGAGTCGAGCTTTACGGCATGTTCCTAACTAGGAATATTTTTATAATGGCTTTTACGTGGGCTTGATCCCATGCCCCTCAGCTTTTGAGGAGAGCGCACTATTGACTTCGCTACCCATATATTACAAACTATTTAAATTTTGAAAACATAAGACACGTTTTTTTTTACTATGAAAGTAAGTCATCTATAAATAATTAAAAAATGGCCTCGACAAAACGGCCCCGGTCAAAACGGCCCCGGACTAAACGGCCCCGGTCAAAACGGCCCCGGTCAAATGGGCCCCGGACAAAACGGCCCCGGTCAAAACGGCCCCATTCTTATTAGGATTTTAAAGTTTTTTGTTTTTTTTTCAATTTTGTTTAACTCATTTCATATACAATTTCCAGAAGAGAAGAAAGGGCACTTTTTAAAATGCGTTTTTTTAAAATTAAAAATTGGCAAAATAATTTTAGAATGTCTATGATGGTTGAATAAGGTTATTAGTTTATTGTATTTCCAAATTAAAATGTAATGGTATTGTTAGTTGTAGTATTACAACTCCACTCTTCGTTCTTCTACCCTTAAGTGTTTTAGATTTAGAGATGTTATTATAAATACTTGCTGCTCCTTTTTAAATTTGTTTTTGTTGATGTAAGTTGTCTTTGGCAAATTGGGGACAGTAAAGAAAATTCATGTTCAGGGACTGTCAATAAATTACGTCACGCACCTTGGGGAGTGGAATAGGGAGTCAAGCGTTTGTGACGATATATGTCGAGGGGGAGGGGAGGGGGTAAAAAGAATGGGACGTTGACTTCAAAATGCGAATTTAAAAGAAAAATATATTTTTAATTTATTTAGTGGCATGTTAATTTTCAATTAGAAATTACGAATTGTAGGGGCAGGGCTGGCTTTAGGGTATTGGAGGCCATAGGCGAAGAGAATTTGGTGACCCTAATTATATAGGGACACCAAGCGTAATAAAATGATTTGCCATGCCAATTATGTAATTGGTCAGGTCAGGCCGGCCAGTCATGGCCATAAAAGTACCACATCACCTTTATATTTACCTTGTTTGATCTCCGTCCACGGACAGGCCCATACCATAGCGCCTTGGACAAAGGAAGAGATAAGACGGAGCGAGTGAAATCTGACGGGGCTCGTGAGACTTTAAACCCATAGTTTTCCCCATGCCCTGGGGAACGTATTGGCATACAATGTTACGCAGACTCAACCGTCTTTATTTGTCCGAC
>MUZC01001250.1:0-19882 GCA_002072015.1 Radix auricularia | reverse complement strand
CTGTTATAAAGATCGATTGAACATTTCCCAGAGCTCTGTTATAAAGATCGATTGAACATTACCCAGAGCTCTGTTATAAAGATCGATCGAACATTTCCCAGAGCCCTGTTATAAAGATCTATTGAACATTTCCCAGAGCCCTGTTATAAAGATCGATTGAACATTTCCCAGAGCCCTGTTATAAAGATCGATTGAACATTTCCCAGAGCCCTGTTATAAAGATTGCTTGATAAAATCATGACTGACGTCGAACGTCATGACAAGCAGATCACATGTTATTTCGGCTGTTACATTCTGTTACTACCAAATATCGGAATTGGTTGTGCTTCATCCATGGTTTTTTTTCCATTTAACTCTTGTTATTGTCATTGTGTAAAGAATGATTATGAAACTGAAAAATCCTCTCCAAAAAAGCGTGTTATGTATTTAAAATTAAATGGAAAAGACGTAAACAAGGTAAGGGTTAGCCTGACCGGACGTAACAAAACAGCTTACGTCCGGTCAGGCTAACCCTTACCTTGTTTACGTATTTTCCATTTAATTTTGTATGCCTGATTGCAGTCCTACCCCTCATTTTGTTTACTGTTATGTATTTAATTTAACCTGAGTTAATGACGTAACAATTTAAACTCTTACACGCAACGCTGTTGTAGATTATTTCTTAGCATGAACCGCAGTTGTTGTTTTTGATGATTAGCACTCCCGAATTTTAGAATAGATCCTCAAAAATTAACATTAATATCAGAAGGGTATTTACTGTAGTGTGGCATAAAAATCACTTTTTTCTCGGTGCATTGTCAAGTAATGCACGTGATACATGGGATGGCAAATAAAGATGAGTGTCATGTCAAGAATCTACGGGATATTTTTCATATTTGAACAATTTTATAAATTATTCAAGGACCGAAACGTTTGCTTTAGGCTTAAAGTCATGACAGAAGGGTTGAAACAAAGAAATACCAAAGTCACATAGAACTTGTTTTTAAAAGTAGATAGTTGTTTTGAAAATGGTCCTATATTTATTATATCATTCACGGCAGTTCTTTTAGAAGATGACACGCTAGTGCAATAGTGTCATGAGCTGTTAAAAAGATGGCATGAATATGAGCTTAAAATAATTAAGAACTGTACTGTAGATCTAGTGCTATAATTATATAGGGATAAGGTTTCACCCAGAGCGCACAGCGAGAATCTCTTAGAAATATTTGAAACATTAGATTTTAACCAAATATTTCCTTCCATATAAAAACTGTTATCTGCACACAATCGTTTGGTTATACTTGTAACTTGTATCATAAACAATGTGAACATAAACTTTTCTTTATGTTCATCATCACTATTATTTTTTATTCAATCTCTGTGAAGTTCATAACCTATAACATCTTGTATCTTTTCTCTACCATGTAATTTTCACATCACACCAACCCATCACGTTAACCCATCACGCCAGGGCTGACCCATCACACAAACCCATCACACCAACCAATCACACTAACCCATCCTACCAACCCATCACACCAACCCATCACGTTAATCCATCACGCCAGCGCTGACCCATCACACCAACCAATCACACTAAACCATCCCACCAACCCATCACACCAACCCATCCCACCAAACCATCACACCAACCCATCACCCACTCCAACAACTTATACATCTATGTCTACAACAGCTCACAAATATTCTAACAACTGTTGATCTCATCAAGTAGATATTTAGTGTTTCTTTGTACAACTGATGATCTTTTTTTAAAAGAGGACCAAATTATTTTGTTTTAAACTGAAGAAAATCTTACAAGGTATCTCTAAAATAAACAGATG
This sequence comes from Radix auricularia, assembly GCA_002072015.1. Taxonomy (NCBI): domain Eukaryota; kingdom Metazoa; phylum Mollusca; class Gastropoda; family Lymnaeidae; genus Radix; species Radix auricularia. Next base: position 18,059 of record MUZC01001250.1, on the reverse strand, counting down.
TTGTCCAATTTATTAAAATGTGTTGCTTTTTTCCCCAGTGTTCTTTCGTTGTAGGATTTAGTTTTGTTAACTTAAAAAAAAAAAAAATAAAAAAAAATTTGAAAGAAATTCTATTAGTTGATATGGAATTTAAACATCGTTAATAAAGCAAAGACAAAAAAGAAATAAACTAATTGCAAAATACTTTTCTTAAGGTTGACGTTTACTTTTTGGACTATGGTCGAAATAAAATCGAACAGATCTTATGTATATAATATTTTATTTTTTAAAACTTAATACAGAAAAATAAAGGGGAGTAATTTTAATTTTTTTTTTAACTTTCTAAATTTCAACGAAACAATAAAAACTAGTTAGACTTAGATCTCAAACGCTAGCGTGCATTCTTCTTTTGGTTGTAAAAGCTGTAGTCTAGTGTAAGGTGACCAGACGTCCCGATTTAGGCGGGACAGTCCCGATTTCAGACCTCATGTACCGCTGACCCTCGCTTGTCCCGGCGGGACGCCCGTTTGTCCCGCTTTTTCTGAGAACGAGACTTTTTCTTTTATTATTTTCTTTACAAGTCATATTTTTTACACAAAAATAAATCACGTAAAAAATTAAAATAACAGTGCTGAATTGTGGCTCTATTTCGTACACACGTCATTATCGCTGCAGTGTTTCATGCGACAATTCTGCGCATAGAGGAACATACTGTAACATCTTTGGAAGCCTCTTCTGCACTGGATGATTTAATACATAAATGCACTAAGAGAAGCTCTAAAAACTTTTTGCCCAATGAAGTACGTATGCGGATTACTCAATTAGAAGAGGAAGGAATGGTGAGCAAAACCAACATTACAAGACTCTTTGTACATTTTTACAACTGTGCTAAATATCTGAAACAGAGGGTTGAGCACTCGAATGTGCGACGTAGTGGTCGAGAGGTAGCGCGCTCGACTGTTTTACCGATGGTAACGAGTTCGAATCCACGCGAAGGCGAGGATTTGTTCCCGGGGCCTGAGGAGTCCCCGAGTCACCCAGCTCTATGGGTACCTAACTAAACAATAGTTAGGCGGCTCGGGTAATGCGTGGAACCCCTATAGCCGTGGCCTGTGACCGCTGCATCACTTGCCAATAGATCATCTCTCATGGTCTGTGTTCGCAATTATCTTCTGCATAGAAGGAGCGTCTGTATATCTTAGATAAGATAAGTCTGAATGCATTTAGTTGGGTTGCGTTAAAAGAGACAACAGCATGGGAAAAAGTACAGGAGAGTCTGAAACTTTTTGGACATCGATGATAACCAGTTAGCCGATTTGCTTCACCGGAAATAATTGCAGATTGGAATTGTAAGCAGACTAGTGTTGACTGTCGATGGGTTGAAATCTTCCGTCATTTCAAGAATAAAGATCTACCATGTGCTCAAATTTCAGAAATTTGTAGAGCTTGAATTTTTACATCATGGTCAGCCTACGAGCCAGCGGCTGCGGTCAGAGATAAGGTTCTCTTTGATGCCATGCGCCGTGGTCTTAACGCTGACGTGTTAAACTGTCATTAGCTCCTACAAGATGGCTACTTGGAGCAGTCGCTCACACACTTAAAACTCCAAATGGGTTATTTCCCCTGACAAAAGTATCACGCAATGATTTTTTTCTTTATGTTCACAGTATAGATTTCCAAACCAAAGTACACGTAATCGGTCGATTTTAGATTTCGGTTTATTTTTATACACTGTTTTATGCTATTTATTTGGTGTGTAGCTCGAAATGTGATGATAATTCATAACATATATTTAGACGTAAAAATATTATTTACATGTCAGTTAAAGCCAACGATTTTTTTCTAAAATGTCTAATATAGCTTTTCTATTCATATTCTTAGAACTTAGATCTTACAATATATTAATCCGGCAGCGCATTTATGCAAGGTTTAAAAAAAAAAAAAACTTTGATTGACATGGAATTAAATCTTATTTTTAGTTTTCCTGTCTGCTGATGACGTAGATCTCAAGGGATCATTTAGCAGGGAACAATTTTTTTTCCTTCCTCCCAACATCAATACGACATTGATCGCTTTAAAAATCCCTGAATCGAAATTGGAATTATTATTTTATAATGGCGTGTCATGGGATATCTTTTAACACAGCTAACGACGATAGCTCTCATCGAATTATCAAGGGCGTCCCGTACTACATAAAAAAATTAAATTAACAGGTTATAAGGAGTCAGAACTTGACAGTTGACGACAAGCTTGGATGTGAGATGTGGGATGTGAGATGGGGGTTGTGAGATGTGGAATGTGGGTGGGGGTGTTACTTGAACTTGGTGCATTATTCAAGAGCCCCTGCCGTCTAGGAGTAATTATGAAGCTTAACTCTAGTGGCTGGTGTTGCTGATATGAAATACATGTACTACCTTTAATATAATAACGAAGTCAATAGTGCGCTCGCCTCACAAGCTGAGCGACGTGGGTTCTAGCCCACGAAAAGCCACTATAACGCTTAGAAAGTCCTCCGCTGACCTGGAGAGGGATGGGCGCCGCCAGTGTCATTAATCCCGAGAATATTCTAATGGCAAACATTGACAATGGAAACATTAGAATCCTCCACGACCTCGATAAAAAGAGGTTATGGGACTAAAAAAGAAAAACCTGATAAAACTTAACATTTCATACTTCTAACACTGTACGTCATCTAACCTGTCACCTTAACATTTCCTACGTCATCTAACCTGTCAACTTAACATTTCATACTTCTAACACTGTACGTCATATAACCGTCATGACCAATTAATAGGCGGTCGCGTGAAAACACGTAAAATTCCTCTTAACGAGGCGAAAGCGGGTGAATATTTTTTCTTCTGCTCTCGCTAACAAGTATTATTTTCAACCATTTTGGCGTGAGACGTATTCGTGTTATTGTTCAACTTTCATTTCACCCCCCTCCCCCAAAAACCCATTTTTTAAAAACAGAAAAAAAGCATACCACACAGCCAGGACAATTGCGTTATGTCCAAGGACAAACCCATCCATCCCCACGTACCCCAATCCCCTTTTTCTACTGTCCCCGAGGCCAATCTGGCAATGTTTGTCTTCCAGTCCAACCCTGGCCCGTGAGCCGAGGAAATGACTCAAGCCAGTGTAGAAAACCCCTTGAGGTCTATACCTTGGGTATCTTCCCTCGCCTCGTCCGTCCTCCTCAAAGTATTATCCTGCCCCACGCCCCCCCTCGAGGGCAGGACCTGGTCAATACCGGGCACGTCTGGCAAACATTGACAATGAAGACGGCGACCAAACGATCAAAGCCCCGGCTGTATAACTAAGTAAAGGACGGCCGAACCTCGAGCATCTCGAGTTGGTAGGCGGGGGGTGGGGAACGGCTGTCAGCAGTTGGCTTCATGCAAATGTAAGACCCCATAAGATCATCAAAGTTAATTACATATAAGTTCTATTCAATCATATGCTAATGATCTAATAAGTTCCATACAATCATCTGCTAATAATATTATAAGTTCTATACAATCATCTGCTAATAATCTAATAAGTTCTATGCAATCATCTGCTAATGATCTAATAAGTTCTATACAATCATCTGCTAATAATCTAATAAGTTCTATACAATCATCAGCTAATAATCTAATAAGTTCTATACAATCATCTGCTAATAATATAATAAGTTATATACAATCATCTGCTAATAATCTAATAAGTTCTATACAATCATCAGCTAATAATCTAATAAGTTCTATACAATCATCAGCTAATCGTATAACTTTTGTTCCTGGCGAGATACTGTTGGGTAAATCATTTATGTAAACCAGGGGTCTCCAAATTTTTTGCCGGAGGGCTTTAATTTCATGGCGTAGCACAGAGGCGTCACTAGAGTTGGTGTCACCCGGGGCGGTAGCTCATGGTGTCACCCGGGGCAGTAGCTCATAGTGTCACCCCGTCATGATTTAATCCATAGAACTCCTCCGTGTTTTCCAGTGCCAAATAACGGGAATATATAGAATTTTATGGTCTGGTGTCACCCCCCTGATGGTGTCACCCGGGGCGGCCCGCCCCCTCCGCACCTCCCTAGCGACGCCACTGGCGTAGCTAATTTGCAAAAGAGTGTATTTGATACAAAATAAATATTTCTAAGTTATAAATATGATTTAAAAAATTTTTAACAGTCGTCTGAGCCACTTCGCCTTTCCATTGTTCTCTTCGATTCCGGCTGGTTTAGTTTGCTAACATTATGTAACAGGCCCAAACGTTCAAAAATATACGGCTGTATCTTCCAAAACCTGTTTTCAGTCATGGACTATTGTAAGTTGCTCTCTCCAGAGTTCCTTCTTTTCATCACTCACAGTTGTTTGCCCAAACCCACCCCATCTGGACAACTGTATTTTTCAGGAAGTCTTCACCCATCACTAAACCATTAGCGGCGTATGCTACGACGCGGGCCGGCTAGTAATATATATATATCAAAAGAGATCAAAAGGTCTCCAGAGGCCGGATGAGGGGGCTTTACGGGGCCGTAATTTGAGGACCCCTGATGTATACATATAATAGTAGGGGCCCTTGAAAATTTTCTTATAGAACTCCTAAGTTTACAGTCTTTAGGGCTGATTCACTAATCAATCATTAATCAACTAATTTTGACAGTTTGCTAATAGAAAATCTTGAATCCATTTCGATAAGGATAAAAGATGCGAGTTTTTTTGTTTTTTTTTAAAGTTAGAATGTGAATTTTATCAAATGCTTTTGAAAAGCATCGTAATATTGGTATTTGCTTGATTTTTATTATAGAAATCAGATATAAGTCAAATTAACTGGTTTTCCAATAGTCTGTTTTTCCTAAAGCTATGTTGATGTGGGCACAACGACACAGAAGACTTTATTTCTCCGGGTTTTCTAGTTATTTACAAATGATGCTATAAAGTGAAGCAGGTCCATAGTTACCAAGGTCTGCGTTATCTCATTTTTTAAAATAGATAGTCACATTAACTCGTTGCCATTCCTTGGACTCTCTACCCTGGTTTATAGAGGCTTGAAAAAAATGCCTAAAGGATTTGGTAGAGTTCGTTGTTCAGTTCTTTGAGTAACCAAGCTGGTAACTACTAGTTGTAATTAGAAGCTTTCTTTGTTTTCAAGTTTGTTATTATTTTATTAAGGCCTATCTAAACTTTTATTTAGCTTGATATTCTGTGTGCGTGTGTGTGTGTGATAGTGTCATATCTTGCAACGTCATTTTAACTCATATACAATATTTAAAAATGTAATTAAAATTGTACAGTTGACCGTCCAGTTATTTGTACAGTTGGCCGTCAAGTTATTTGTACAGTTGGCCGTCAAGTTATTTGTACAGTTGGCCGCCAAGTTATTTGTACAGTTGGCCGCCAAGTTATTTGTGCAGTTGGCCGTCAAGTTATTTGTACAGTTGGCCGCCAAGTTATTTGTACAGTTGGCCGTCAAGTTATTTGTACAGTTGGCCGCCAAGTTATTTGTACAGTTGGCCGTCAAGTTATTTGTGCAGTTGGCCGTCAAGTTATTTGTACAGTTGGCCGTCAAGTTACTTATACAGTTGGCCGCCAAGTTATTTGTACAGTTGGCCGTCAAGTTACTTATACAGTTGGCCGTCAAGTTATTTGTACAGTTGGCCGTCAAGTTACTTATACAGTTGGCCGTCAAGTTATTTGTACAGTTGGCCGTCAAGTGGTTTGCTTCCTTTTTACTTTCAACTCAACAAATGTTCCCGCGATAATCAAAAGAAAATTTTAATTTTAAAACTTATTTTTTAAAATGTATTTTTCTTTGAAGAGTGAGCTGTCATTACAAATTTTAAATGTTAGAACCTGGCGAAGACAGAGACATAACAATTACATACCTTCGTTGTCCTATGACGTCAGACTTACACATACCTTGTTTAAATATCGTGTACATTTTGTGCAATGCGTGCTGTGGTCTTGTACTTGTATATTTCATCTGTTATCTTCTCAACCTGAGATCGTCCCCCCCACCTCCCACCCCAGGTCATCAGTAAACATCTAGAACACTTACAGTAGAGAAGAGCCTGATGGGATTATTTATTCCCGGAAGTGATCTAACTCATCGCAGTATGCACATCGTATCACAGTGAGGTACATAAGGATCTTTAGGACAAGAACAATCGATGTGTACATCTCTTAACGGGCCGTCCATAAAGTTTGTCACGCTATTTTTGATCATTTTTTAACTCCCCCCTGTCACAAATCTCGGCCCCTTCCCTTCACTAAAGTACGTCACACTTTCGTACAAAAATATATTTTTATTAACAAAAAAAATAAAATTAAACATAAAACACCATGACGTCACACATGGCGGATACCCCCTCTCTCCTGTCACAAACGTTCACACTTTCTTACACTTACACTAACTTACACCCCCCTCTAGAGCGTAACGTACTTTATGGACAGCCCTTAACTAAATGTCGTGTTGGCCGTTATCTTACGGTATGGTACCCGCGGTGACAAAGAATTTATAGAAAGACTAAGAAACACAAACATGACTGAAAAATTTTTGGAAGTCACTCTCGTTTATTCCGAATCTCACAGCTGTTTGATTTTAAAGCAGGACATAGATGTTTACCCACTTAGAAACAAGAAAGCTCTGATTCTCTCATTGAAGTGGCTCCAAACATAGAGGTATCCCACTACTCGAAATTTTAGATCATTCAGAATATCCAGAGCAACATGCCGTATTTCACGACTTTGGTGGTCCATACGGAATTGGCAAATAGTTTATAGTCTTTAAATGGCCTCTAGGGCTGGTACTATTGATATTTATGACCACTTTCAATTGGCCCAATCTCATTTGACTCCAGTGTAGAATATTTATGCTAGTTTAATGCTAGGCGTCTTATGACACACATGTTTCATAAACTTATGATAAACTAAGAATTCCCAGGACATTTTTATATTTCTGAGATTCTTGCTTTCATGCTAAAACATGGACAAAAATGTAATGCCTAATTATGCAGTATAAACGTAAGTATTGTTGTATTCAAGTTAATATTTAAATTTTAGCTCGAACTTCGAACCATTCAAAACACTAGCTGAGAATTGTGGCAGCGGAAGAAAGCAGAAGCCAATTAAAGAAGTAATGCTCCATGCAGAAGCGAAGAAGGTGCATTGGTCATACACAAAGAAAACATCAGGAAAGAGAAAGACATGTCGCACATGTCTCAATTTAAAGATATCTGCCAAAGAGAAATAAAAAGCAGCTAAAATGAGCACAAGTTACTAGGAATGTAAAGCAGAAGACCAATCTAAATGGTGCACAGTTGTCAAAAAGGGCGTCATTGTAGCCAAGGATGAAGGAGGCTGCAGACAGAAGAGATAGGAGAAAGTATTGGGAAGTACAGAACTCTTGAGCTCAAGGATAGGACTGTTCAGCCAAGCAAAAAAAAATTCAACCCAACCCAACAGTGATAAAACATTATCTCTCAAGACTGTCTTATTGCAATTAAAAGAAAGATCTTTTTCCAATAGTCATTTATGACTAATTAATTGTTCACAGTTTTTTTTTAAAGAATCAGACATGTTTAAATCCTAAATTTTCACCTAGCTTGCACCAATAGGTTACTACCAATGTCCCTTTAAGCTGTGTGGCTGAGCAAATATCTGACCAAAGCAGCGCAGCTGTTTTGAATTACTGTGAAGCGAATTTTGTAAAATATAGCACAAAAAAGGCTGCAGTGCAACTTTGCACATGATATTGTTTTATATACTATCAAAACCAGGTGCCTGTTTAATTTAAAACATTTCCCACAGACATTGCATTTGAAAGGTTTTTCTCCTGAGTGGGTCCTTTCGTGTCTAGTTAGGCTGGCAGACTGTGTAAAACATTTCCCACAGACATCACATTTGAAAGGTTTTTCTCCTGAGTGTGTCCTTTCGTGTCTAGTTAGGTTGCCAGACAATGTAAAACATTTCCCACAGACATCACATTTGAAAGGTTTTTTTCCTGAGTGTGTCCTTTTGTGTACAATTAGCTCACTGCTCTGTGTAAAACATTTCCCACAGACATCACATTTGAATATTTTTCTCCTGAGTGTTTTTTCTTTTCATGTTTAGTTAGGCTGCCAGAACCTGTGAAAGATTTCCCACAGACATCACATTTGAAAGGTTTTTCTCCTGAGTGTGTCCTTTTGTGTATAGCTAGGCTACGAGAATGTTTAAAAGATTTCCCACAGACATCACATTTGAAAGGTTTTTCTCCTGAGTGTGTTCTTTTGTGTATAGTTAGGCTACCAGAACGTGTAAAAGTTTTCCCACAGACATCACATTTAAAAGGTTTTTCTCCTGAGTGTGTCCTTTTGTGTGCACTTAGGTCACCGCCCTGTGTAAAACATTTCCCACAGACATCACATTTGAAACGCTTTTCTCCTGAGTGTGTCCTTTTGTGTTTAGTTAGGCTTCCAGATACTTTAAAAGATTTCCCACAGACATCACATTTTAAAGGTCTTTCTCCTGAGTGTGTCCTTTTGTGTTTAGTTAGGTCACAGCCCTGTTTAAAACATTTCCCACAGACATTACATTTGAAAGGTTTTTCTCCTGAGTGTGTTCTTTTGTGTATAGTTATGCTTCCAGATACTGTAAAACATTTCCCACAGACATCACAATTGAAAGGTTTTTCTCCTGAGTGTGTCCTTTTGTGTATAGTTAGGCTATCAGAACGTGTAAAAGATTTCCCACAGACATCACATTTGAAAAGTTTTTCTCCTGAGTGTCTTCTTTTGTGTACACTTAGGTCACTGCCCTGTGTAAAACATTTCCCACAGACATTACATTTGAAAGGTTTTTCTCCTGAGTGTCTCCTTTTGTGTACACTTAGGTCACAGCCCTGTGTAAAACATTTCCCACAGACATTACATTTGAAAGGTTTTTCTCCTGAGTGTGTCCTTTTGTGTTTACTTAGGTCACCACCCTGTGTAAAACATTTCCCACAGACATTACATTTGAAAGGTTTTTCTCCTGAGTGTGTCCTTTTGTGTTTAGTTAGGTTGCCAGTATCTGTAAAACATTTGCCACAGACATCACATTTGAAAGGTTTTTCTCCTGAGTGTGTCCTTTTGTGTTTAGTTAGGTTGCCAGACTCTGTAAAACATTTCCCACAGACATCACATTTGAAAGGTTTTTCTCCTGAGTGTGTCCTTTTGTGTATAGTTAGGTAGCCAGACTCTGTAAAACGTTTCCCACAGACATCACAATTGAAAGGTTTTTCTACTGAGTGTGTCCTTTCATGTCTAGTTAGGCTACCAGAACGTGTAAAAGATTTCCCACATACATCACATTTGAAAGGTTTTTCTCCTGAGTGTCTCCTTTTGTGTACACTTAGGTCACAGCCCTGTGTAAAACATTTGCCACAGACATCACATTTGAAAGGTTCTTCTCCTGAGTGTGTCGTTATGTGTTTAGTTAGGCTGCCAGAATCTGTAAAAGATTTCCCACAGACATCACAATTGAAAGGTTTTTCTTTGATCTGAAAATGCAATTATAGTAAATTTTTTAAATCTCTAGGACCATCAGAAGTGGTTTAATTTTAGGTTACGAGATTTGACGGATGGATGGATACAACATAGAAACAGTTTAACTTAAATAAAAGTAACACAAAAAAAAAATTGATTCAAAAGGTTTTAAAAAAAAAAGAAAGAAAAAAAGACTTGTAATATATACTCTTTTTTAAGAATTAGGTCGTAAAAGTAAATAGTTTTAATTGAAGCATAAATATTTATTTAGTCAATCAATTGTATCTAATGGACACAAGCAACCATTATTCCATAAGTTGAAAAGAATAAAATAATATAAATTATAAAAATAAGAGCTTACCCTCAACTGATCTTGATCTACCCTCCAGACTTGGATCAAAAACATGATCAATGTGTGTTGGAATGATTAAGTTATCTACTCTTGGTAGGTCAGACTCTATTGATGGGATTATTTGGCCACCTTTGTCAACAGCTTGAATGTCTGTTTCTCCTATTCCTAACTCCTTTGCATAAATGTCAGCATAGTAAACCTGAGAGCAATTCAAATGCATAATTTTTAATCATTTTCTGCCTGATTATTGATTGTACTTAAAACATCCTGTTGAAAGATTAAACAAAGCAGTTTCTCGGAAATTCTTATTATAACTGACTGAAGCTCTTCTCATTATATTTTATTAACATAGAGGAAGTGAAAAATTTTGATTTGAGGTTTCCATTTAAGGATGTTTTAAATACTTGCACCCACTCAACCAAATATGAAAAATGTATATTTTTCTACAGAGGTCCTTTATGAACAAATCATTCAAAGTTTGAGTATGAATAAGAACACAACCAATTTGTGTATATTTAGAGAGTCTCTCTTCAAATGAATACATGCCCCTGACAGAGCTGAATAACATATGGACAATTTAAAGCAACTACTTGTTACTTAGCGATTGTCATTAGTTGGCGATCATAATGATGATGGCCAGAATTCATTTGTAAATAATGTACAGATTTTTTAATCATCATCCCAAAATTAACTCAAATATAAGTGATGGGACAATACCAAAATTTTTAACGATTCCGATTCTCCAAATTATCCCGATATGATTCCTAGCCATTATTACATATATATATTAGGGCTGCGGAATTTACTGATTAATTTTTCGATTAATCGGTGAATTATTTTATCGTTAAAATTATTTTAATCGATAAAATAGTGATTAAAATAAAAGAAATGTTATTTTTTAAAAATCGATTATTAATAAATAATTAATAATAGATTTTATTTATTTTTTTTTCTACATACAAACTTCTCCGTTAAAAAAGATTGGAAAGTTCAAACTTTAAAATAACCTGTTTTATAAGGACAATGATATACACAAAAAAAAAAAAAAAAAAAAAAAAAAATTAAATTCATACATTTTATATTGAGCTACTTATATTTAAAATATTTATCCTAACGATATTATATCTTTTAAATTAAATTAAATGACACAAAATGTGAAGGAAAACAACCTAGTGAAAAAAGTGATTATGAGGTCTTAGAAAAAAAACATAACTTTTGAACCACTTGGGATAAAAAGATGATTTTTTAAAAATCTTTTTTGTTAATCGTCAAACAATTTCTATATGGCTGTGTTACGTTTATATTTTAAAATTAATTAGAAATTTTCATTCAAATGCCTAAACTTTAATACGTTATTTAACTTATTTTCATTAACTATGTTTTAGAAATAACTTAATAAAAATATCAATTGCCTGTTTGTATTACTAACAAATTTAAATTCCCTTTAAATTAATAAATCGAAAAAAAAGTACAAAAATTTCTTTAATTTTAATCACTATTTTATCTATTAAAATAATTTTAATCGATGAAATGTTTTACCGATTAATCGAGACATTTATCGGTAATTTCCGCAGCCCTACTATTATTACATTTAGGGCCACCACCTTCACTTTGTCTAGGGCCTCCCGTTCCCTAAAGCCTGCCCTGGGTCAATGATTTGCGAAGTATTATAGGAAGGGGTCTACAATTTTGTGACGACGCGTGACCAAAAAGGGGGGGGGGGGTAAAATCGGCCAAAAATTGCGTGACGTCATTTATGGACGGCCCTAAGCTAAAAGTACTCTTGCTAAAAAGGACATCAAACCCTATTACTATTGAAAGTAAAAGCTCTCTAAAAATTTAAACAATAGATCTATATATAAAAGGGCTGTTATCGATTAAATTAAATTTAATTGTTAACTTTTGAAAAATTACCGATTAATTAATCGATAATTTTGTTAAAGCTAAAAATAAAGATTATGACGTCATTAAACTGAAAGTTGTTTTTAAAACGCAGTTTGCATTAAAAAAAATAAGTTAAATAACGTATTAAAGTTTAGGCACTTGGAGGAAAACTTCAAATTAATTTTAAAATATAAAAATAATACAGTTGTATAGAAATTGTTTGATGATTAACAAAACCTTACGGATCATCCTTTTATCCCAAGTGGTTCAAAAGTTATGATTTTTTTCTAAGACCTCATAATTACTTTTTTACCTTTGTTGTTTTCCTTCACATTGTGTGCCCTTTTATGGCAGTTTTTGAAATTCCCATGACTTAAGTATTTAATTTAATTTACAAACAAAAATAACACTGTTAAGATATATATTTCAATATAAGTTCTTCAATATAATGTCAATTTATCTAAATTTTGTTATTGTTAATTAATTAAAAACAATTTTTTTATATCATTGTCCTTATAACACAGGATATTTTAAAGTTTGCACTCTCGAAATCTCTTTTCTAAATGGAGAAGTTTGCACTATGATTAATTATTAATTAATAAATAAATCGAGAAAAAAATAAAAACAATTCTTAATTTTAATCACTATTTTATCGATTAAAATAATTTTAATCGATAAAGAAAGTTACTGATTAATCGAGAAATTAATCGGTAATTTCCGCAGCCCTATTATAAAATCATATTTCAATCATTTGAACAATCTGCACCGTATTACAAAAATAAAAACTGGGGGATGGGTCCACTAAGTAGGGGCAAGTCCTGAAAAGTTGAGTTAATTAAAACAGTTGTCAGCTACAGCAATGAACTAGAAATAACCCGCCATGTCATCATACCATTAACACACCTCCCCCCCCGCTCAAAAAATCACCTTACCACCCCTCTGCTCACTGTTTTTACACCACTGTACTACAGTATTATTTCAATGTCATCATTTTACAATCGTTGACTCATATCAAAATTTGCATTTCCCCAATAAACAAAGCAGTAAAAGGCTAATGGTATTAATAGCGGGCATTAATAAAAAATTACGAAAATTTTGAGGCATTTCGAACGGGTAACCCGGGTACCCGTTCAAATTTTGGACAGGTACCCGGGCAGCATTTTTCAACAATATTGACAGCCCTAGTCATGAGTCATATATAGGTCACGATAGACCATTCCGAGTCCAGAAGAGAATGGTTCGGGGACAATGAGGGGATGTGTAGGTTACTTATTTGTGTAGCTTGTAAGGAAAATCAAGCAAGTCGCTTCGAAGGCACAGTATCGCTCAATCTGGGAATCACCCCAAAACGGCGTTATAGTTAAACTTAAACGGTCTTTAAAAACGAACGGTCTTAACAACCTTAAGAAAGAGTGAAGAAATAGGGTCCCGATATTCCGATACAATTCTGATTAATCGTCCCATCACTAATTAACGCACAACACGTACATAAAGAAATTTCAAGCGCATGTTAATATTTTGCCGCCATATTGGTTTTCGCTTTTACTCGATCATCGGTTATGTCGATGCCATTTTTCATTCCCCGACGCCGTCGACTTAAGCGGTTTCGACTGTACATATGCATAGAACAGAATAATCATTGTTTACATATGTACACAACTTGCATGTGTTCAGTTTGACAACATTTCTCTTGCAGCCTTTTTACATTTGCCCAACAACTCTTTGGACATATGTAAGTTGCCATGGCAATTGTTAACTTTGGTGACCAACAAATTAGACAGAGTCTCCACTTTCATATCATTGCTCCCATCAGTGGCAAGACTGTAAGACAGTACCTTCATGTCATTTGCTAAGGCTGAAGAAGACTCTCAGGCAAGGGTTTTTGTACGACCACAAGCATACTTTTTCGCAATCTGGGAGTCTGGGAACATCTCTCTTACTCTGGCATTAAAGTGATCAGAATTTTCAAGGGCAATATTTCCTTCAATTAGGAAAGTTGTAAATAAAACCTCGGATCTTATAATGGAATCGTCCGATTCCTTAGAAAAAAAAGTTGACATCCTTGTAGTTTTACTGTCAATGCTGTTAGCTGCATGTTTCTTAGTAGTTATAAGTTTTTGAATATCATTATAACCACCCCTTTCTATGCTTAAGTGGGTTTGGCAAAGATTGCAAAATGCAAATGTTTCCCCACGGGATGATGATCTAAGAAACGAATGCTTCTCAGTATATGCCTTTCTAAAACGTTGAACATAACATTTTTTTTTTGGTTGGAGTTTCAGCATTGTCAGATTGGACCTCATTTGTTGCCACGGCAGATCTTTTCAAAAATTTATCCATGTTGTCACGTTAAGCTTCCTCTTCAAAATAGGCACCACACAATGAATTATTTTTAAGTCCAATAAACGGATGGATGAAGATAGAATATCAAGTGAAGAATGACACAATAACTTAAACAGCGGTTCCTTTAAATAGCGGAAGTGAAGGAGAAAAAACAGGAAGTCATCATATAAATCAAGCAGTTCCTGTCTTGCCACGGCGTCTTATTTTTTTGGGGCTTTTTCTTTTTATAATTTTTCCGCATTCAGATTTTTCATGGTGTTTTTTTTTTTTTGGAAAATCGGGAGATTAAGGGTCTTATTGGGATTTTGTAAGCATAGGTAAAAATCCTTATAATCCAGAAAAAATTGGGAGGGTTGGCAGGCCTGAAAACAGGTTCTTTTAAAGTTTATACGCTGTAAGCTTTCCTACAGAGAAGTTTGTACGTAAAAAACAATAATAAAATAAAAACTGTTATTAATTATTTATTAATAAATTTTTTTTAAAAACATTTCTTTAATTTTAATCACTATTTTATTGATTAAAATAATTTACCGATTAATCGAGAAATTAATCTGTAATTTCCGCAGCCCTAATTACTAATTAAAAGTAATTTATACTTAAATGAATGTACCTTGTTTAGTATAAGTAGTATAAGCTGTATATTTTACTATTTTTACCACAAAACCCATGACCCATTCATCATTTATAAAACTATTCTCAATTTTTTTTTACCACCAGGGTCACATTTTTTATTTTTGGCATTTTTTGGTAAAACATTTTTTATTATTGATAATCATTGATAGAATAGATAGTAATAAGTAATAGTACAACTAAAAGAAGTGATTATTTGGAGATTTTTACGAATAACGCCCGGCGATATTCGTAAAAATCTCCGAATAACGTCTGGCATTATTCTGAGATTTTTCCCATGAGTCATAGCGTTTGACGTCACTTCTTGCCAGTTTGATATAAGATTCTTAAATATTCAAATCATTCATGAGCTGCTGTGGTCCAATAGATAGTGCGTTTCACATTGATATGGGTTAACAGTGGTCTGAGATTTGAGTTTCGATTACTACACTTTATTTTTATTTATATATATTTTTTTTTAACTTTCCAATTTCTTTTTCAATTACTTTCACGTTGGGTTTTTTTTTTTTAAATTAGTAATATGCTAAAGTAGTTTTTGTTATGCACTTTAGAGTTGGAAACCCCGCGATTAAGCTTAGACTTGAACTAAGTCTAATTTTAAGTTACTAAGTGTAACTAAGAGTACTAGTACTACTACTACTAACTAGTGAACAAACTTTCCCCACTTGTGATTGTGATGATGAAGATTGATCAAATTAATTTTATAATCATTATTCTTAGAGTTAAAAAAAATAATAATAATACAATTTATAACTTATAATATAAGCATTACTAACACTAACAGTGGTCACTAACAATGACTTCAAACGGCTAACGGTAATGAAACTAAATTAATAATAAATAATAATTCAATTTATAACTTATAATTATATTTATAAGCATTACTAACACTAACTAACACTAACAGTGGTAACTAACAATGACTTCTAACGGCTAACGGTAATGAAACTAAATTAATAATTGTAATATTTATTTATTCAATCTTCATCGTCGTCAATGTCGTGAGCGTACTTCAATGATCCATAGCCATAGCCATTTAAATCTAGTAGGGGTGCCAGAATTTTAACAAAAAATTATTATTTTTTAAAATTCTCTCTTTTTTTTGTGGTTGGATAAAAAATAAGTACCAAGTAGAAAATTATTGTCAATCAGTCGCACATCACTCCAGTTCCACACAGTTGATAATATAATAATACAAATAGGATAATAGGCAGCGAGTTTCAAAATTTTTCAAGTTACAACTGTTGGACTGGTGTTCAGATTATTTTTTTTTCCTAAAAGGCTAAAATCTCAAATGCAGTAATTATCAGTAAATTACCACTTTAAAGATGTATATACACATTAAATATTATAACACACGTAAATATATCAACATTATAATTAATTGAGTAGTTATTATTGGCTTTTGGGGCTAAAACTAATGACAATGAAATCAATATTACTATTTTAACATTATTATAGTTACAATGTCAATTGCAAACCAATTATTAGAGCTAACAAGACTAAGAATTATAATCCTACATGATAATGAGACTAAAGTACTGATTGTTTCTATAAATAGAAATCTCCGAATAACACCAGACGTTATTCTGAGATTTTTACGAATAACGCCTCTCTGTATAACGCCGGGTGTTATTCGTAAAAATCTCCGAATAACGCCTCCCATAACTAATTGCACCATATATTTTCAGGAGCCCTTTACATTACTTTATTATGTAAGTAATACTATACTATTCATATTAATATTATAAAAATTAATGAAATACTATTACTTACATTTACGTTATTACATTTTTACTATTACTGATAGTGATAGTAATATAGAATCAATCATTAGGCATTAGGCATTAGTAGGCCTATCAACGAATGTTGTATGTATTGTATACATTATACTTTATAACTTATACATTTTACTTTTACATTGTAATTGTATTGTCAGTATTAGTATTGTATCTGTATACTTTTTAAACTATATTATATTTATAATTTATATTTGGAAAAAATTAAAACAGGTAAATGAAAACGTAAATACAACTAAAAACATGCATGTTGCATTTAAATTTTTTAAATATAAGTATATTATAAATTAGGTCTGAAATTGACTAAGGCTAAGGTACTAAGGACTAAGGACTAATGATCTAATTCAATATTAATATTTGTATCATCAGATTCATCGTCATTGACGTCATCATCATTTACCTTTGAGTCACTTTGAGTCCTTTGCCTTTACTAATGTGTTCTAAGTTTCCTTTTGATTGTGGTACTATAGTAACTTCCATGGAATTACACCCATAAACAATGTCATCAAATTTAATATCAATTTTTATTTCTCAACATGATTTAGTACTTAATTTCACTTAAACTTAAAGTTAAAGTTTTTGTTTATTTTCCAGATGGCTGCACTTCCTCCCGACGGAGCATCCTGGCAAGGACAATATGACTACTACCACGACGCCCTCTGTCGACATCCGTCATTCTCACTGAACGCCAAGGGAAAAAAGATTAAAGTTTTAAGGTTAAACTAATAGATTACAATGTAGTGCGCTCATTGTTAATACGGGTTATCAATAGATAATATATGCAACATTTTTAACATGATTTTATCTCTGCATAATTTATATTTGCCTTGTCCAAGAAAAAAAGTTTTAAAAATATATATATTATATATAGATTTAATAGATATATTGTTGACATTTTTAGAGAGCTTTTACTTTCAATTGTCAATAGTAATGGTAATAGGGTTTGATGTCCTTTGCAGCAAGAGTACTTTTAGATTAGGGCCGTCCATAAATGACGTCACGTAATTTTGGCCGATTTTTACACCCCCTCCCCCAGAGGCGGATTAAGATTGCATGGGGTCACGGGCTGCAATCAAACGGGGGCCCTATCCAGCCAGCGTCCCTTACAATCAAATGATTGTTAACAGCTATTATATGACTGTAACTAAATATTAATAATGAAAAAAATAAATAAATAAACGAACACGAAGAAATAACTGTTTGAAGTGTTTGCAGTATGTTACAATTGAGTGTGAAAAGAAAAAAATTATGTTCCATTGCTGGGAATCGAACCCCCCGTTGCATCACGCGCCTGCACTCTCTCCACACGGCCAGCGGAGCTTGTTTAAAATGAGAGATTTTAAAAATATAAACTATATTTGTACTAAGTTCTCTAAGTGAGCCAATTAAATCACGATTTATCGATTATCTATTATATAATGCGCCTAAGCGCGTCCGTCAGTGTGTGTGTGTGTGTGTGTGTGAAGCCCCTATACCACGCAACTCTTGCTAACTTTTTAAAAATTATATATACAAACAAAAATAATAATGATTTTGGGTTTGAGATTAACAGAGGGTGTGGTTTTGCGCGCCGTAAAAAAAA
>MUZC01001249.1:84135-106047 GCA_002072015.1 Radix auricularia | reverse complement strand
AGACAGAGAACAAGAAGTTAGAGTAGCAATAAACTGAGACAGAGAACGTGGTCAAAGAAACACGCCTCCAATATTAATGGTTTGTCTCAGCAGTGGTCTGGTCACAGCTGTACAAGTGCCCTCACCAGAACGATCAGTGCTTTGTTCCCATGGACACATTCGAGACATGTTGGCCCATTTATTTTCACATGAACCCTCAATGCTCATGTACTTTTGGAATGCACAGAGCGCCATGTTCGGTTTAGGTATGTTGCCACAAATTCCGGCCATTTCCCCGGATCAAAGTCGAAACGAACCATGACACAAAATCCCTACTGATTATTCTGAAATGTTATTTTAAAGCATGAAAACTTTTAGTTTTACTTAATATTAATATTATCGTTTTTCTTTAGTAATATCAGTTTAAAACGTTGGCTTTAAAACAAAACAAATCAAAACAAAACACACACTGTTTGCAAAATTTGACTTTAAGCGTTCAACCTTTCAAGGAATTGAGTATTTGAAGCTGAGAATAAAAAAATTCATAAGGTGACCTCATTAATAGAAGTTCTGAAGGAATTCATGGACTACTGCCAGGGTTGGATTGAATGGGCCTCATTAATAGTATCTCTGAAGGAATTCATGGACTATTGCTAGGGTTGGATTAAATGGGCCTCATCTACGTATATTTATTTCATATACAAACGAGTTGACATTTTTTGGTGTTTTGTCAAAGTTTATCTATTGATGTTTTTATCATATGCCTCACTTTCACTTTACTGTGCTTGTATCACTCTACTGTGTTTGTGTCACTTTACTGTGTTTGTATCACTTTACTGCGTTAGTACCACTTTACTGTGTATCACTTTAATGTGTTTGTATCACTTTACTGCGTTTGTATCATTTTACTTTTTTTTATATCACTGTACTGTGTTTGTATCACTTTACTGTGTTTGTATCACTTTACTGTGTTTGTATCACTTTAATGTGTTTGTATCACTTTACTGTGTTTGTATCACTTTACAATTTAAGGATTTTATTACACTTCCCTAACGAGCAATTTAATTAACAGAAATAAATTCGTGTGGCCAAGTGCTATTGTCATAATAAGAAGTTTCTTTCTGTCCAAAATTTATAAAAATGTTCAACGAATACACAAGACAACAAAGGATTAACGAAATTTGAAACTAATTCTAATTGTTTTTACTATTGATGTTATGTTTTATTATATGCCCAAGTAACTGCTCTTGTTATGTTGGGTTAGTTCTAAGTACTTGGTGGTACTTTGTGTTAGTTCCAAGTTCTTGTTGGTATATTGTGTTAGTTCTATGTACTTGTTGGTATACTATGTTAGTTCTAAGTACTTGTTGGTATGTTGTGTTAGTTCTAAGAACTGTTCTTGTTATGTTGTGTTAGTTCTAAGAACTGTTCTTGTTATGTTGTGTTAGTTCTAAGAACTGTTCTTGTTGTGTTGTGTTAGTTCTAAGAACTGTTCTTGTTATGCTGTGTTAGTTCTAAGAACTGTTCTTGTTATGTTGTGCTAGTTCTAAAAACTGTTCTTGTTATATTGTGTTAGTTCTAAGAACTGTTCTTGTTATGTTGTGTTAGTTCTAATAACTGCTCTTGTTATGTTATGTTAGTTCTAAGAACTGTTCTTGTTATGTTGTGTTAGTTCCAAGAACTGTTCTTGTTATGCTGTGTTAGTTCTAAGAACTGTTCTTGTTATGTTATGTTAGTTCTAAGAACAGTTCTTGTTATATTGTGTTTGTTCTAAGTACTTGTTAGTATGTTATGTTATTTAAAAGTAACTGTTTTTGTTACTTTATGTTAGTTCAAAGTTCGTGTTTGTATATTGTGTTAGCTCCATGTAACTGTTTTTGTTGTATTGTTTTAGTTTTAAAGTAACTTTTTTTTTTATAAAAGTTGTATTAATTCTAAAGTAACTGTTTTTTTATGTTGTGTTAGTTTTAAAGTAACTTTTTATGTTGTGTTAGTTCTAAAGTAACTGTCTTTGTTATGTTGTGTAAGTTAAAAGTAATTGTTTCAAGTAAATAGTGCTCCAAGCGTGTAAACCCCTTGCCCGTGCTCCGACTTTCTCTGCTGGTATGGTCAAATAGTCGTAAAATTAATTCCGTATGACGTCATTCCCAAGTTGAAATAATACCGCATTTAATTCTATCAGGGGACAGCATCAGTTAGCAACATGGTAGGTTTAATAATTAATGTGAATTCAACCCTCCCGGCGCACATACAATTGCAGGGGACATTGAAGAAAGAGGAATAACAAGGCAACGCAATATCTTAATAGCCGCGATGTGGCTTAGGGAAATGACGGAAGTAGCGTAGCCGACTGTTGTATTGAGCCGAGTAGGCCACATTTTAAGTTTGGTTTACGTGTGGAAGTTTTTCTAAATTCTAGTAGAAAAAAAAACAACAACACTTAAACTCATAAAAAATGTATCTAAAAATTTTGTTACGCGGACAAGCGACGCGAGGTGGAACGATGTTAATGAATCTTTTCTCCTCTACTGCTTTGGGTGTTGTTGGTCTTTTCTGTTTTTAAAACTCGGAAGAACTTCATAGGCTAAACTGACATAAGAATTGTGAAATTTTGATGTTAACATTACGTAACTAGAGATGGTAACAAGGTACTGCATAATGGGATGGTAGTAGTTGAGTGATTTCATAGATGGAACTGATTGATTGGATGGGAGGATTTGATTGATAGGATAAGTAATGGAATGGGAGTAAGTGAGGGATGGGAGGAAGTGGGTGATAGGATTGGAGGAACTGAGGGATGGGATGGGAGGAATTTAGTGATAGTATGGAAGGAAATGAGTGATAGGATGGGAGGAACTGAGGGATGGATGGGAGGAAGGGAGAGATTGGATGGGAGGAAGTGAGTGATGGGATGGGAGGAAGTGACTGATGGGATGGGAGGAAGTGACTGATGGGATGGGAGGAAGTGAGTGATGGGACGGGAGGAAGTGACTGATGGGATGGGAGGAAGTGAGTGATGGGATGGGAGGAAGTGAGTGATGGGATGGGAGGAAGTGACTGATGGGATGGGAGGAAGTGAGTGATGGGATGGGAGGAAGTAAGTGATGGGATGGGAGAAAGTGAGTGATGGGATGGGAGGAAGTGAGTGATGGGATGGGAGGAAGTGAGTGATGGGATGGGAGGAAGTGAGTGATGGGTTGGGAGGAAATGAGGGATGGATGGGAGGAAGTGAGTGATGGGTTGGGAGGAACTGAGGGATGGATGGGAGGAAGTGAGTGATGGGTTGGGAGGAACTGAGTGATGGGTTGGGAGGAACTGAGGGATGGATGGGAGGAACTGAGTGATGGGTTGGGAGGAACTGAGGGATGGATGGGAGGAAGTGAGTGATGGGTTGGGAGGAACTGAGGGATGGATGGGAGGAAGTGAGTGATGGGTTGGGAGGAACTCTGGGATGGATGGGAGGAAGTGAGTGATGGGTTGGGAGGAACTGAGGGATGGATGGGAGGAAGTGAGTCATGGGAAGGGGTAAACTGAGTAATGGGTTGGGATGAATTGAGTAAAGGGGTGGGATGAACTGATGAAACAGGATGAAATAGTGTGTGGGATGTAAGGAAGAAATGTTGTATAATGACAGCAATTAACACTAACATCTGTCTCTCACTCCTCATACTTGAGTTTAAACATGGAAGACCTGACACTTCACATAAACAATCTTTAAAAATAACATGCCAACCAACGATACGGTTATTCGCGTAAAATTCAAACATCTTGTCTTCGTTATCACAAGAATAACATTGGCTTGAAAGTGTGTACGTGTGGTTGCGTAATGTGCACTTGTGTTTTAGGTTGGTGTGTGTTGTAGGTCAGTATGGATGTGTCTGTGTATAAAATGTTTTTATTTTAATACGTCACTGCACATATGACAGCTTTCAGTATCCGTCATAACTGTTGTTAATTTGGTAACGCGCCTGAAGATATAACGTTGTAGACGTGCCTGAATGAATTACATGTTTTGTTGTTTAACGTGTCAAGCTGAACATTTAACATTTTATTTTAAACCTCTTAATTGATTCAAAAATCTGTTAAATTTATCTTGAGATCTCTATAACCAGTTATCGGTCTTGGCGGCTGTCTTGTGCACATGTAGAAATCGTTACTGTAAGAAGAAGATGACCATAGCTGTCTCAAATTTGTGCTGATAACTTTTAACAGACGTGCTGCTAAATGATGATTTAAAAAACAACTTGCAATTACAAAAACACCCTACCCACCCCCAACCCAGGACCCTTAAAATATATTTTTTTTTAAAAATACACGAACTGCTTGATGGTGTTTGAAAAATCTGTTGACAGTTGACACAGTGGCAATAATACCTCAAACTATGACAGATGTCATCATTAGCATGTAAACAAAGCTGGTCGAACCATCTCACAGGCAGAACTGATGGGTTACTTTTCTTAGTGTGCCAAGTTTACATCTAATATTCTAAACTCTATGGCATCGGATGTTGATGGCACTGACAGAAGTGAATATTAGACATGAAATCTGCATGGCCAGGTGAGCAAACACAAGCCGCAGAGTTTAGGTGAGTGAGTGGTTGTTTAAAAGATACAATTTGTCATAAAAATGACATCTTTCATGTCTGTAAAAAAGGTGTTATTCTTTACCCAAGCCACTCAGTTCCGATGTTACCCGAAAAAAGCCGCTTCCCTTATCCCGTGCTATGTTTAATTAAGTTCAATCAGTATGAAGATATTGTTTTTTTCCCCCGGGCTATTTAAATTAATTTCCGAGTTCAATACGATTTCAAAGCACAATATTTCAACTCAATTTCAACGCTCTCTATTTCAACACACACTATTTCAACCCTCACTATTTTAACGCACACTATTTCAACTCTCACTATTTCAACGCACACTATTTCAACGCTCACTATTTCAACGCACACTATTTAAACTCTAACCATTTTAAAGCACACTATTTCCAAATACTCATTTAAAAAAAGACGTTTGTTTATTCAAGTATTGGTATTGATGAGCGGCACATCAAAGAAGCAGCATCAAATAATGTAACGTGGTTACTACTGTTTACATCTCAGGTTTTCGACTCCCATAATTAAGTGAATGTCTTTCCTTGTTGGCTGCTGGCATCTCTTAGTGTCTTGTCGTCTTCCGTCTATGAATCCTTCATTCACAGCGAGCTGCTAGAGTTTGTTTGGGTCAAGCTGTTCCACATTTTTTTTGCCCTCCATTTATGACAAAATTAAATACTCAGCACTTGGACACAGAAATTTATCCCGAGGAGAGAATAACGCACCATGCTTCTCACGTGACTATGCACCTGAACTTTCATTTCACTTTTTTTTCTATCTGAAATAAGAGACTCAAAAAACACAAAAACAAAACAACAAACATACAAACAAACAGACCTTAATACAGAAAAGCTTACAACTACTATTAAACAATTTACATGTTAATGTGTATAGACCGGTAGAATTCTGACAGTTATTGAGTTGTGATACTAGAATGTAAGTTCGAGTTAAAATGAAAAATACTGAAGACACCGTGAACAAAGTTCGAGTTTTTTTCATCAGTTATGAGTGGAAATCTTTTTACATCAAATTTTCTCTCCTCTCAGCATTGACCTAACACGCTGAAGTCATTTTCTAGCCTCTCAGCATTGATCTAACACGCTGAAGCCATTTTCTCTCCTCTCAGCATTAACCTAACACGCTGAAGTCATTTTCTCTCCTCTCAGCATTGACCTAACACGCTGAAGTCATTTTCTAGCCTCTCAGCATTGACCTAACACGCTGAAGTCATTTTCTAGCCTCTCAGCATTGACCTAACACGCTGAAGTCATTTTCTCTCCTCTCAGCATTGACCTAACACGCTGAAGTCATTTTCTCTCCTCTCAGCATTGACCTAACACGCTGAAGTCATTTTCTCTGCTTGCTTTATTATCATACCAGGGACATTACGGTGCAATTTTCTTATCATTATTTCTAAGGGGAGAGAACAACAGCATCACTATTCCAATATCTGACAGGAGTTGTTGACTTTTCATGTTGCCGTTGAAACTGGTATTAATTCATTGCCCACCCGGTGGGGAAAAAAATTCGTTTCAATGTCTGCCTTTCACTGGCTGAGTTGGTTTTTGGAGGTGAACTACCAGGTGGTGAGAGATAATTTATCAGATTATTACGGTCATTTGGTAAGCTTGGCTCATAGAGTCATATACAATTCCTATCGTGTAAGATTAGCGTCATATGAAAGTCCTATCTGGTAAGTTTGGCTCATAGCGTCATATAAAATCTGGTAAGTTTGGCTCATGGCGTCATATAAAAGTCCTATCTGGTAAGTTTGGCTCATAGGGTCATATGAAAGTCCTATCTCGTAAGCTTGGCTCATGGCGTCATATAAAAGTCCTATCTGGTAAGGTTGGCTCATAGTGTCATATAAAAGTCCTATCTGGTAAGGTTGGCTCATAGTGTCATATAAAAGTGCTATCTGGTAAGTTTGGCTCTAAGCGTCATATAAAAGTCCTATCTGGTAAGGTTGGCTCATAGTGTCATATAAAAGTCCTATCTGGTAAGTTTGGCTCTAAGCGTCATATAAAAGTCCTATCTGGTAAGTTTGGCCCATAGCGTCACATGAAAGTCCTATCTGGTAAGTTTGGCTCATATCGTCATATGAAAGTCCTATCTGGTAAAATTGGCTCATGGCGTCATATCTGGTAAGTTTGGCTCATTGCGTCATATAAAGTCCTATCTGGTAAATTTGGCTCATGTCGTCATATGAAAGTCCTATCTGGTAAGTTTGGCTCATAGCGTCATATGAAAGTCCTATCTGGTAAGTTTGGCTCATGGCGTCATATGAAAGTCCTATCTTGTAAGTTTGGCTCATGGTGTCATATTAAGTCGTATCTGGTAAGGTTGGCTCTTAGCGTCCTATGAAAGTCCTATCTGGTAAGTTTGGCTCTTAGCGTCATATGAAAAACCTAGATTGCAGGAGGGCGTTGAGGGGGATATTAGTTGTCAGGTCGTTATATGAGTGAGTATGAACATAATAATCTTCTCCTCTATACGGAAATTCTCCATACATCGGAAAAACTTAATCCGCATTTTAACGTTACTTAAAGTTCTATTATATTACGGATACTCGGTTGCAAGAAACATTTCTAGACATTCATAACTAACATTCAACTAAAACTATAAAATGAAATCAAAATCGCCTAAGGGAGTTTTCCAGGTCCAAATCCAGAGATTGTTTCCCAGGTCTTTCTGTCTTTGATACTCATACAAACTGCGTTTTCATAAATAACTCTTGTGTGTATTGGGGGGCTGGGGCTGGATTGCAACTAGTTCTCTTTGATTTACTCAGTTCTATCACATGTCCTTTACCAATTTCTCTCACATAGCTTACATACAATTTACTCACATGGCTCTTACCAATTTCTCTCACATGGCTTATATACAATTTTCTCACATGGCTTTTCAACAATTTTCTCACTAGGCTTTGACCCTATTCTTTCTCATTAACGTACTCACTTTGTCTTCATATTCTCTCATATTAGTTCTACCGTATTCTCTCTAACAGGAGCCATACTCTTGATAGACAAAATAACGATCCACGCTATTCAAATTAATGTTTTTTTTTAAAAAGCAAACAATATGCTCGTTTACTTTCATGAAACCACCATCTGAACTCCGTCTATTGTCGGCCCCAGAAAATGTTGAAAAGAACAGCCCTCCTCCCCCCCAACATAAAGCACAGAACAGCCCCCCACATAAACACAGCACTCGATCCATCAATTGGTCAGTTTTGCAATTAACTTTAATTTCCACAACACCACCCAGGGATATAATGGCGTGAAGAAACAAAAAAAAAAACAACATATTTTTTTAAATATTAGGCTATAGTCTATACATAAAATTAAAAATGACTTTTTAACGCCATATATTTATAATTAATTGTTTAATAGAAAAAGTTATGAATTAAGAACAATCGTGTTTCGTCTGATATTTTGGTTTTACTATAATTAAATAAAAGTTACGTTTACTTTCAAATTGAATCATAATTCTTAACAGTGAAAACTCAGGAACGCAATTCGAATGTTAGTGATTGAAATACTAATGTAATTAAAAAATGAGAAATTCATGCAATTTTATACATTCGGGATTAATCATCAAGCCAAAAACATCCACAAGCATCAATAAATGTAACATCACACTAGGCATGTACCGCTCAAAATAAAACATTTCTAACATTTTTATTTTGCCACAATCTTGTACCTGGAAAGATGACCCACTAGTCTACCGTGTGTAGTAGGATGAGAAGACATGGCAATGCATTGTAGTACTTGAGTTCATTCAAAGAATTTGGAATTCATGTGAACAAAACAACGGGAACCATAGCGCGATGTAGTAGTCACTTATCAGTGTGGAAACAAAACTGAAAGGAATTTTACTATTTTTTTGTTGACTAAATGACCGTATTTCACTGTAGACGGAATGCTCATAATATAGTTTTCGACTAATCGTGACTAGCAGACTGATGACAATGTAATCCAGATGTTCACTATCCATCATACAGAAACCAATCCAATATTTGTTTTACTCCGAATCCTCGGCTTTACATCAGGCTCACATTTCAGACTCCATATCATCAACGTCAGCCAAATTTTACCATCCACAATGTCATTTGACATTTTCTGACATACAGATATATCCGTGTTTCCAACTCTATCCCTACTAAAAGACAACTATTTCATAGAGCAAATATAATACTTTGTTGTATTAATGTTGCAGCCAACAATCTTATAGCAACAATAAACAATAGGCATTACACGTTTTCTTTCCATCTCAGCAACATTAGCTTGCCACTAAAACGGCATTTTAACGTGACGGAGCCACAGACCAACGGAAGCTGTTCATACAAAGTGGTTGACGGATTTTCTCTCACAATTTTTCTGTTATATATAAAACTAGTGACGTAAGTTCTGAGAGATTGTAAACCTACCCTCTAGCCCATAAATATTCTTAGGTGCTAATTATCATGTGGTTATAAATACTTAAATATCGCCATATTGTCCTCTTTTAGACTTTGAAAACATACAGTTCTTTAATAACTGAGCAAAGCTACAAGCACCGGCTGTAGATAAAGAAATTCCATTATTTTGTGGACCCATATAAATGTGTTTTTAAACGTACATGACCGACTTAAAATTATAACAACTATTAAATAGAACGAATTTACAGTGCAAAATCTCGATTTTTATTTTTAAAAAAAAGGCTTTTCGCCTGAAGTAATTTGTCACGACTTGAAATGCATTTCTTCGATCCTATAAAATATGAGACGCAAACTTTAAAAAAAAATTCTGCATAATTACCAACCTTTAGATTAACCACTTATGATTTTATCCAATTACCACAATAAGATTGAATGGAGAACAGATTTCGCTCTAGACTACTCGTCATAGAAAGAGGACGCCAAATAGTTAATCTGTTGTCTCGGTCTTTATTACCAGCTCGCTGAAATACAATCCGACTTATTATATTTCACAATATCTCATGACTTTTATGTTTATTTAATTTTTATGAAGCTATGCGTTACTCTATGAGATTTTTTTTTTCATTTTGTACAAACTCATATTTTTAAAGTCTGCAACTAAGACACTTGACTGGGGCCAAGTGCCTGAATGACAGTTAAAAGTTTCTAAGAGTACCAGAGACCCAGTCACCATGAGCCTGACTGACTAACACGCAGACCACATCTTCAGGGGACGGGGGTTAATGAGAAACCGAATGATAATTAAGTCCTTGGCTATCGACCGCGCCAAGAGATCGGACATCAAACAGCACGCGCACCTGTAACGGAACCCGCCACATCCCATGGACACGGTGCGATCAAGGCCTCGCCATTGTTGAGTGTGTCCATTGTTCACCGTGTGTGCTGATTTCACAGATTCTGGGGGCTGCCAATAGTGGCTTGTCAGATGGAGGGAGATGTGGTAGAGTTTGTGTGGATCTGTGTTTGTTTGATCTGGAGGATAGATGTGGGGAACCTTACTGTGGTTGTACAGGTAGAAATATGTGGGGGACCTTATTGTGGTTGTACAGGTAGAAAGATGTGGGGGACCTTATTGTGGTTGTACAGGTAGAAAGATGTGGGGGACCTTATTGTGGTTGTACAGGCAGAAAGATGTGGGGGACCTTATTGTGGTTATACAGGTAGAAAGATGTGGGGGACCTTATTGTGGTTGTACAGGTAGAAAGATGTGGGGGACCTTAGTGTGGTTGTACAGGTAGAAAGATGTGTGGGACCTTAGTGTGGTTGTACAGGTAGAAAGATGTGGGGGACATTATTGTGGTTGTACAGGCAGAAAGATGTGGGGGGCCTTATTGTGGTTGTACAGGTTGAAAGATGTGGGGGACCTTAGTGTGGTTGTACAGGTAGAAAGATGTGGGGGACCTTATTGTGGTTGTACAGGTTGAAAGATGTGGGGGATGGTTGTACAGGTAGAAAGATGTGGGGGACCTTATTGTGGTTGTACAGGTTGAAAGATGTGGGGGACCTTATTGTGGTTGTACAGGTGGAAAGATGTGGGGGACCTTAGTGTGGTTGTACAGGTAGAAAGATGTGGGCGACCTTAGTGTGGTTGTACAGGTGGAAAGATGTGGGGGACCTTATTGTGGTTGTACAGGTTGAAAGATCTGGGGAACCTTACTGTGGTTGTAAAAGGTTGAAAGATCTGGGAGACCTTAAAATGGTTGTAAGGTTGAAAGATCTGGGGGACCTTAAAATGGTTGTACAGGTTGAAAGATCTGGGGAACCTTTCTGTGGTTGTACAGTTTAAAAGATGTGTGGGACATTAGTACAGGTAGAATGGTGTGTTCTTTTTATTGTGTTTGGCTGTACAGGTAGAATAATGTGGGATTGGATGGTTGTGGGTGGCTGTATAGGTAGAATAATGGGGGATTGGATGGTTGTGGGTGGCTGTATAGGTAAAATAATGGGGGATTGGATGGTTGCGGGTGGCTGTATAGGTAGGGCCTGTCTGTATGTTGTTGATAACATAATGCAAACGATATTCTGATGAAAAATCCCTGAAAATATTGTGATCTGTCTCATTTTCCCACCTATTCGTCTTCGAATCAGTTATATATCGCAATATTTTCAAGTATGAATAAAAATATAACGGCATTGATGAGAATTAGATTTACTATCAGAAGAACAACCTGACACCAACAACCTAACACAAACAACCTAACACCAACAACCTGAAACCAACAAACTTAACACCGACAACCTGACACCAACAACCTAACACCAACAACCCAACACCAAAAACCTAACACTAAGAACCTAACACCATCAACCTAACACCAACAACCTAACACCAACAACATAACACCAACAACATAACACCAACAACATAACACCAACAACCTAACACCAACAACCTAGCACCAACCGCATAACTACAATAATTATCATTGCATAACGCATTTTCAATCTCAGAATGAGAGTAACAGATTTTCCTTTAAAAAATATTCAGATGCATTGTTTCTTGGACAACTCCCTTCAAGACTATGGAGAAAGTCCAGCGACATTTCTAGCTTTCAATAAGGCTGAGAAAAGGTATCTCGTGTTGAAAGGTTATTCAGACATTCAAAGAGCGGTGAAGAGTGCGTGGTTGAACGTCAACTGTTTGTTTATCAGGTTAAAACTAAAAATGTACAGCCATGACATTCAATACAAATAATTCATTTTGCATTTCAATTTATTTGCGTTGCGCATATATTTGGCCTGGTTTTTTAAAATAAAAATATTGGATTGTGCTTAGGACACAATGACATTGGGTGTCAGGTGTTAGTTTAATTACGATTGTAAATGTTGAGTCTGTGCTTGGGAGAGGGGGTGGAGGTGTGAATGAAGACACCTGATCAGTGCGGTCATTTGGACATATGAAAGATGTTGTCTCAGTTTCTCTATTTAATCATGGCGGAAGTGGGGGTGTGGAGGGGTGCTGATACGCTGGTATGTAACATGCTGGGGATGGTGCTATGTGGTTGGAGAGTAGATGGATGTGGCAATGATGCTGGAACATATTAGTGGATAAGAAGTTTCTGGTGGATTCGTAGATGTTAATGAACGTGGATCTGTTATTGGATGTGAAAAGTCTGGTGTATGTGAATGGGTGGATAAGGGTGGATGTTCTAATATAAAGAATCTCAAAAAATGTTTGACTAGTATTTAATGTGAAGGTGGTAATGGATGACTAACAGGTTTGATGGTGAAATAGTTAGGAACTACTGAGGGTGGTGTGAAAGACTAATGAGGGTGGTGTGAAAGACTAATGAGGGTGGTGTTAAAGACTAATGAAGGTGGTGTGAAAGACTAATGAGGGTGGTGTGAAAGACTAATGAAGATGGTGTGAAAGACTAATGAAGGTGGTGTGAAAGACTAACGAGGGTCGTGTGAAAGACTAATGAAGGTGGTGTGAAAGACTAATGAGGGTGGTGTGAAAGACTAATGAGGATGGTGTGAAAGACTAATGAAGGTGGTGTGAAAGACTAACGAGGGTGGTGTGAAAGACTAATGAAGGTGGTGTGAAAGACTAATGAGGGTGGTGTGAAAGACTAACGAGGGTGGTGTGAAAGACTAATGAGGGTGGTGTGAAAGACTAATGAGGGTGGTGTGAAAGACTAACGAGGGTGGTGTGAAAGACTAATGAGGGTGGTGTAAAGACTAATGAGGGTGGTGTGAAAGACTAATGAGGGTGTAGTGAAAGACTAATGAAGGTGGTGTGAAAGACTAATGAGGGTGGTGTGAAAGACTAATGAGGGTGGTGTGAAAGACTAATGAGGGTGTAGTGAAAGACTAATGAGGGTGGTGTGAAAGACTTATGAGAGTGGTGTGAAAGACTAATGAGGGTGTAGTGAAAGACTAATGAGGGTGGTGTGAAAGACTAATGAGGGTGGTGTGAAAGACTAATGAGGGTGTAGTGAAAGACTAATGAGGGTGGTGTGAAAGACAAATGAAAGTGGTGTGAAAGACTAATTAGGATGTTGTCAAAGATTCAAGAGGATGGTGTGAAAGATTCAAGAGGATGGTGTGAAAGATTCAAGAGGATGATGTGAAAGACTAAAGAGGGTGGTGTTAAAGACTAATGAGGGTAGTGTGAATGACTAATTAGGGTGGTGTTAAAGACTAATGAGGGTAGTGTGAATGACTTATGAGGGTGGTGTTAAAGACTAATGAGGGTAGTTTGAATGACTAATGAGGGTGGTGTTAAAGACTAATGAGGATGGTGTTAAAGACTAATGAAGGTGGTGTGAAAGACTAATGAGGGTGGTGTTAAAGACTAATGAGGGTGGTGTTAAAGACTAATGAGGGTGGTGTGATCGACTAATGAAGGTGGTGTGAATGACTAATGAGGGTGGTGTGAAAGACTAATGAGGGTGGTGTTAAAGACTAATGAGGGTGGTGTTAAAGACAAATGAAGGTGGTGTGAATGACTAATTAGGGTGGTGTTAAAGACTAATGAGGGTAGTGTGAATGACTAATGAGGGTGGTGTTAAAGACTAATGAGGGTAGTTTGAATGACTAATGAGGGTGGTGTTAAAGACTAATGAGGGTGGTGTTAAAGACTAATGAAGGTGGTGTGAAAGACTAATGAGGGTGGTGTTAAAGACTAATGAGGGTGGTGTTAAAGACTAATGAGGGTGGTGTGATCGACTAATGAAGGTTGTGTGAATGACTAATGAGGGTGGTGTGAAAGACTAATGAGGGTGGTGTTAAAGACTAATGAGGGTGGTGTTAAAGACTAATGAAGGTGGTGTGAATGTCTAATTAGGGTGGTGTTAAAGACTAATGAGGGTAGTGTGAATGACTAATGAGGGTGGTGTTAAAGACTAATGAAACGGTCATCGTGATCCACGTGTTTAGGTCTCGTTACACCAGCTATGCCTGTGATAGCTTGGTGTTTTCTTAGTGGCTCGTGAGACTAACTTCGTCTATGGGTCAGACAACAACTGGTCGTCACGTCACCAGGAGGGTAACAAGCACGAGATTTCTTCTCCTGTCTTCCGGACTTGGCAGCATGTTTTCTGTTTCCTTCACAGATGGCTGCGCCATTTTTTTCTATAATAAAGTGTCATGAGGCTTACATACCTTTAAGACGGCTCATATTTGTCTTTCTCAATCGCCCCACGGAATTCCGCACCGCCAAACATACATTACTTCACATTCCTCACGCACGTGGAGATAGCGCTATACTTTAACTTATGCGCACTATTTCCAGTTAACAAATAATTTATTTCACATTTATTTCCCGGAGGTGTCACTTTGTGGACGTGTATAAAATGAATAGCCTGAGGGTTATGAGAGTTTTTGTTTGTAAATACGCCAAGTGTGTGATAAACGTAGGACGCTATAATCTTCTGTACAGAAGGAGCGTCTGTAACATATAAGAGTTTTTTTTTGTATAGATGACTGGATGTTTGCCAGGTCTGATAGCTCTTTTGTTTTATAGACATTTCAAGAGTTATATATACTTACAATTACATTTTGAGGAAATAAGTGGTACGTGTAAACCTTATAGGGAATACATAGTAGACAATCTCCAAAGGTGAATGAGGCGATTAATTTGACTTAATTTAAAGTGATGGCAAGATGTGTAGAAAAGAAGAAAATAGGCCAAATCTTTGGTGTAGAGAAATGGGACGTAATTTGGCTGTAAAGAAAAAAACATGAGAAAAAGAATAGAGACTAGATGTTTGTGTTGGTTTAGGGGCCAGAGAGTAAGGTCTGAACAGGTTGCGCGTGTGGGTTTCTTTAACATTTACGTGAAATAGTTTCATGACCTCATTTAAACTATAGAAATAGTTTCATGACCTCATTTCAAAGAATAGAAATAGTTTCATGACCTCATTTCAAAGAATAGAAATAGTTTCATGACCTCATTTCAAACTATAGAAATAGTTTCATGACCTCATTTCAAACTATAGAAATAGTTTCATGACCTCATTTCAAACTTTAGAAATAGTTTCATGACCTCATTTCAAACTATAGAAATAGTTTCATGACCTCATTTCAAAGAATAGAAATAGTTTCATGACCTCATTTCAAACTATAGAAATAGTTTCATGACCTCATTTCAAACTATAGAAATAGTTTCATGACCTCATTTCAAACAATAGAAATAGTTTCATGACCTCATTTCAAACTATAGAAATAGTTTCATGACCTCATATCAAACAATAGAAATCAGCATATTCACACCAGCATCTACTTTTTCAGGAGACGCTACAAATGTTTGTCAGCATTGAACATGTTTGAATAGTTCAATGAAATTAGATAGTCCAAAGAGATTGTCCAATGAAATTAGATAGTCCAAAGAGATTGTCCAATGTATTTAAAAAAATAAATATTTCTGCTGGTAATTGTTTTTTCTTCAATATTTGAACGTTCCATGACATTTTCAAATAATCCAATCTACTATAGTATGCATGCTAGCCCTATGTCAGTCAATACAAAAACAATATGGGCTGACATTTCTATTTTCATATCCCACTAATGCTATTTATCTGTCTCTATTTTCCCACATCTCTTTTCCATGTGGTCGAATGCTATCACGTCTCGGATAGTCTATTGAATGGAAACACACGCTTCTGTTGTCATCGCATTTTTAATGGC
This sequence comes from Radix auricularia, assembly GCA_002072015.1. Taxonomy (NCBI): domain Eukaryota; kingdom Metazoa; phylum Mollusca; class Gastropoda; family Lymnaeidae; genus Radix; species Radix auricularia. The sequence continues at coordinate 90,367 of MUZC01001249.1, read as the reverse complement.
GTATAATTTGACCCGAAAGATCCTAGATGGCCCTCACCTCACAGTTTATAGGGAATTTTATTTCACATTTTTATTTCATTCAACCAGGAAATTTTATTATTGGCATTACTGGGGATGTGTTCCCATTACGTATTATTTTGTGATATATACTTTTTTTGAAACAACTTCAAAAGGAAAATTATTTTAATCTTAAAAAAAAAGAATGAAATAAAAACAAAACTATCCGTAATTTAAAGATACAAAATTAACACCCATACAATATATGAAATTATTTTGCTGTTGAAATCATACAAACTTTCATGAGAGCCCTAATGGACATGTTATTTTCCTGGAACAAAAGGTTTTCTAGGAAACCAAAATTAATAGGTGATGTAAGATTTACAAATCGTTTCGATTCTAAAAATAAGCTATCTCTTTTTTCCCATGATTACACAGTTTTTTTTCTCCACCCAGTTGAACTTAGTCAGCAACTACTGTTTACAACCCTCAATTTATTCACCAGTCGCTAAAAATTACCGTAGCAGGTCCCCTTGTTTAGCACCCATCCAAAAAAAAATGTAGGGAAAAGAAAATAACAATTATGGAATCATTAATAAATAAAAAAAAATATTATTATTTTCATTATTTTTACTTTTTTAAAAAAAAAAAAGTATCATAATATAAAGAAAAATATGTAATTGCATTTTTATGAACCATATAAGCAGTGCTTTGTTTTCGTTTAAAAAAAATTGACCGGAACGCATGAAAAAAGGTATGGGAAGAAAACATGTAAAAGCATTCCAGGCAGTCGTAAAAATAAGTGTGTGTGGAAAAAGGTGCCGGAAGGCCGTCCCGGTGCGTTACGCGGCGAAAGAAACCTCTGCATATAAGCTTTTTACACTCTTCTTGTTTATTATTGCCAGTAAATTGTAACATGCAAGGACCAATGAACATCACATGACTTGAACCATAATTTGATCATGTTACCTTACAATTCCTACTGGCTCAGTCGATTGGGGGTGGTGGGGTATTATTGACAAGACAGGGTTAGATAAATCGTCATTTACATCATAGTTATATGAATGAACGCCACACTCACTGAACTCCGACTCCATCAAAGCCGTTTAAAATACTTGTCTATTTACGGGTAATGGCATTCTTTCGTGCATTTCTCACGGTTACCCAGTGAAAGCCCTGCGCTCTAACTGCTTAAATTTGAACATCTTTTGTGGTTTCGGCGTAGCCTCAAGCTTTTCGTTCAGGTCTTCTCAAATTTATTTCATTATGTTTACATCACGAGCGTGTCATGCGATTAGATTTTTCAACTTTTCGCTGTATGCCAAGCCCGTAGGCGCCTGATGTGATCTACGGGTTTTTCCAGATGTTTTATATGTTTTTAACAGATTGGATATGTGTGGGAATATATGTCCCTCTGTTGCAAAAAAAATTTAGGACCTAACAGCAACTCCCCCGTTGCTTGTAAAATTACGTGACCTGTCAGTAATGTTCTCCCCAAAATTTTGGGGTATGTCTGACCAGCAGGTCCGGTGACCTTCTGCCATGTCTCCGGATCTGTTGGCCGTGTCCATCCTTGGTGGAGATAGAAACATGTTTCAAACCCTAAATCTAGCCATGTTGGTTGTTGCCAACCAATGGTTGTGTCCCTTTAATCAATAAGTCTCAAATTACACCGAAATGATTGAGGCGTTCACAGTCTCGTTGTTATAATAAAATTTTAACAGGACTCAGTGATTTGTAGTTTTCCACATCATTTAAACAGGACTCAGTGATTTGTAGTTTTCCACATCATTTAAACAGAGTAAAAAACAACTGCTAAACAACATTGATACAAAGTAAACACTGTTACACATCAATGACAGTAAGGGAAAAATACTTTTTACACATGACTGAAACTGTTTTAACCAATTCCTCACATGACTGAAACTGATTAAAACGTCCCCTCCTGCCCCGCCTCTCCAATGATACGAGTATCGGCACCACTCCACAACACGTGAACTTTAGAACCAGGTCGACACACGCAGCGGCGTATGAATATTTTATTTCCCTTCCCCCAAAGGTTGTTGTTTCCCCTTCTGTTCCCCCTTTATCTCGAATCTGAGAGATCTCTGGGCAAATAGATCCCAGAGTGTGGCCCATTAAAACGTTATTGATAGGCAGCTGGGCTGGGTGTATGGTCGAGGAATTAAGACGGGACCTCGTCTGTTGAAACCTTTCAGCACTGGGACTTTTGATGCAGAGCGTTTTGGTCTGTGTGCTATAGAAATTTATATAAAAAAAGAAGAAAGGAATAAAAACGAAAAAAGGCGTTATGCCATTCTGTCGAATCTTGTTAAAAAATCATTTTATAATTCTTAATGTTTAAAGTTGTATTCCCAATGTAAACTCGTTCGTAAGCTGTTTCTTATATACGTTGATTGGAAATTTAAACCAACACTGGTGTTGGGATCCATAGCATATCATGGCATTAGAGCAAGGTGATGTAACGTTTCCCGTGTCTGTTGAGCTGCGTGTTCCAGCTTAGATGAAACTTGACGTTGAAGATGATGGTTGTCTTGTGTGGGGAGGCGGGGTACAATGTCTGTTAATCCCCACACGGCCAGGTCTCATGTACCTGACTTTTATTTTAACACTGGCGACGTCGACTTGTTTGTCGCACGGTCGGGTGGGTCCCTGTCTGGCACGCTCCTTTAAGCATGTTGCCGTCTATATATACGGACACCTACACCACTTACAGAGGATCTTATAGGCTCTCAGAGGAGTAAGCTGTCTGGGGAGTAGGCTGTCTGGGGAGTAGGCTCTCAGAGGAGTTAGCTGTCTGGGGAGTAGGCTGTCTGGGGAGTAGGCTGTCTGGGGAGTAAGCTGTCTGGAGAGTAGGCTGTCTGGGGAGTAGGCTGTCTGGGGAGTAGGCTGTTTGGGGAGTAGACTGTTTGGGGAGTAGGCTGTCTGGGGAGTAAGTTGTCTGAGGAGTAAGCTGTCTGGGGAGTAGGTTGTCTGAGGAGTAAGCTGTCTGGGGAGTAGGTTGTCTGAGGAATAAGCTGTCTGGGGAGTAGGATGTCTGGGGAGTAAGCTGTCTGGGGAGTAAGCTGTCTGGGGAGTAAGCTGTCTAGGGAGTAAGCTGTCTGGGGAGTAGGCTGTTTGTGGAGTAGGCTGTCTGGGGAGTAAGCTGTCTGGGGAGTAAGCTGTCTGGGGAGTAAGCTGTCTGGGGAGTAAGCTGTCTGGGGAGTAAGCTGTCTGGGGAGTCAGCTGTCTGGGGAGTAGGCTGTTTGCGGAGTAACCTGTCTGGGGGAGTAACCTGCCTGGGGAGTAACCTGTCTGGGGAGTAAGCTGTTTGGGGAGTAAGCTGTCTGGGGAGTAAGCTGTCTGGGGAGTAAGCTGTCTGGGGAGTAAGCTGTCTGGGGTGTAAGACACTTACATTTATAACCTTAACTCTGCCCATTTGTAATTATTTTTAGAAACACTTATAACAAGAATAGAGCAACAAATCTGACAGTCGTGGTTGCCGCTCATGGCAATGAGATCTTAACCCAACAAGTCTGACCGTGACATCTTTGGGTCAATTATCGCTTGAATGCCAGGAAGGCACTGATTTCCAGCCGGAACTTGTGTAGTTCTTTAAAGGGTGAGATCAACAGGAAGTCTCGGGGCAGTAAATGAACCATTGTTTTTTGTCTCCCTAATAGATCGGCCGCACAAAGCCTTGAGCTATTGGTTTTATTTCAGCAAGCAGCATACGGTGGGCTGAGTAGGCAGAGGCGAACCAGAAGTGGGGCTACGTCCTCAAACATGTGTGCGTCTGCGGGTGAGAACTTTACACAATATTTCTGACCTCCTCTCTCCCCCCCCCTCCCACACACAGATACAGTACCTCTATTTGGGATTTATTTGGCTAGCATAGTTATATAATTGAATCATTATATTTTATTTTTTTAAAATATCCACATCACCCTACCTACTTAACTACCTACCTACCTGCCTACATATATACATATCCTTCCACCCACCCAATCAACCAACCAACCAACAGACTCATCCACACTTCCCTCCCCCACATTTCCATCCTTATTTTATCTGTTACAGACGGTCCTTCTATATATAAGATTATTCCGTCTTACATTTATATATGGTTTGTGTTTAGTCCAGCATACTTTTAGAGATTTAAGGGATGATAAAGTGTTGGCCTTCCTGGTTTCTTCAGGCAACCCGTTCCCCGCCCGAATTCCGGACGGGAAATAAAGAAAGCTTGTATGTGTTTGTTCTTGCATACGGAATATGAAAGGTGTTTTTTATCCTTCTGTCTATCTGAGGGTTGTATTAAGCTTTCTCTGTGTTGTATTTCTAAATTAGAATTAATTGCCTTATGTATAATTACTAATTTACTCTTGGTTATTCTATCATCTAGTGTTTCAAGGTTTAATGATTTAACTAATGTTTTTACTCTTGTCAGTTTTGAATATTCTCCATTTATGAATGTGGCTGCTCTTTTTTGAATTATTTTGTTCTAGTTTATCAATATTTTCTTTGGTGAATGGGTCCCAAACAGAAGATACATATTCTAGTATAGGTCTCACAAGGGTGAGGTAGCATTTTAGTATTATATCTTTATTACATTTGTAAAAGTTTGTTTTTATAAAATCTAAGGTTTTGTTTGATTTTTTAATAACTTCATTGACAAGATAGTTTCTCATTTACTATGACTCCTAAGAATTTTGCAGCTTTAGTTTGGATTAGTTTTTTTTTCCCCATGAATGAAGTATTTTGAATTTATTTGTTTCTTTTTCTTTGTTACTCTTAGCAGGTTACATTTTTCTGGGTGGAAGGACATACTGCAGTTAATTTCCCATTTTATTAATTCATCAAAGTCTTTAAAAATGTTTTTGCTACCTTGTTCCTACTTAATTGTTCTATGGATTATACAATCATCAGTAAATAATCTAACTTTAGTTCCTGTTTAGATGTTGTTGGGTAAATCATTTATATAAATTAAAATCCATTCATCCGTCCTTTTATCATTCTGTCTGTTTATCTAAATCTATTATTCTATCGATCTATTCATCTACAATATATAATCAGAAAGAAGGTCTGAAGCAATACACACATTTAATTATATACAAATTCTTGTACATGAATATACGCATATCAATCTACTTAATTACATCGAATTGTGATTTTATAAATAAATATTACCTATTTGAATAGAAAGTAAATGATTTTAAAAAAAATCCACTAACTCATGGTGTCTGCTTGAGCCCTTGGTTGTTTGCTTTCCGAAAAAAAAATTGGATCAATTTTCAAACCGCTTCCTCGTAGGCTAGCGAGCTGAAATTTTAAAGGCAGACGCGTGCCGATAATAAAAATGATGTATCAAAATTTCAGATCGATCGAATGTAATGTAATTAAATTATTGAATGTTTAGATTTCTTTATTTATCACTATGCATCATGCTAATAGTTTAGATAGAGTGTCGTGGTGCGTATTACGCAGACAACCTTTCTGTCACGCAAGAAGGTGCGCATTATATTAATAATACTTTAAAAAAATATAGTCACGATTGGTGCGCATTATATTGAACATGTTATACGAGGCATAACTAACATTTTGTACTTTCGGATTATTTTGCGCTGCGTATTATAATGAACATGCTTATAAATATGTCTCTTATATAAGGATTTATAGTAAAAGTAACAAATATGTTTTTTACGGGTTAAAATTTAAAAAAAAAAAGATTTTATAATTTAAACAATAAAATTCAGACCTATCATCATTGGAAAATGTTTGTCTTATAAGTTTGTTTGGACTAAACCGTCTGCGTTTTAAATGTTTATATTAAACAAACAACAACTTCAAAGTTACCCTTAGGATGTCTTTGTGACGTCATGTCTCGTTTCTCTTTGAGTTTTTGTCTTGTTTTGTTTTTGTAACCGCATCATGACGTAACTTAATATGGAATTTCAAGGGACTAAACCTAATTTTCGATCCTTTCAGACAGGTCCATAGCTCAAATATTGTGCTCACCGACTTTGTAACTCTGTCACAGGGAATCGATCATCTCTACTCGATAAACCATAAATCATAATATTTCCTAGTCTTCTTGTACTCGAATCTAACCCATCCTTACGGTCGACTACGTCCACAATTATATATATAATAGCCCAGTGGTGTGGTTCTGTATGTTTGTTTGTAACGTAACGCTCAAGCGATGTACGACAGTCTACAGCAGTTAGTTTAGTTGAAA
>MUZC01001249.1:53390-69811 GCA_002072015.1 Radix auricularia | reverse complement strand
TGACATTTGATTAGTTATTCCATATAAGGAAAAATAGAATTTAATTCTACTATAATTAAGTAGAATTGAGTACTATAATTAATGAAATATTAAATTGTCATGTGAATCAAGTATGCATGCAAAATTTCATCAAAATTGGATGATCAGAAGTGGTTCAAAAAAGGAATTCAATTTTTGCCCCGGAAAGACAGACAAGAAAGCAAACTAAGAAAAACGTGGTAAAAATAATTCACTTAATATTATTATTACCTTCCCATGACTTAATTCCTTGTAGCTTAACTCCCCTTAATTAAATTCCTTGTTTGTTACTTTTATTTTATTTGATCTCCTGTACTCTTACTTCCCCTTCATGTAACTCAATTTATCTTACATTCAATTTATATTATTCATTGTCTCTTACTGCCCTTAATTTAATTACCTGCTTTTTTTCTATCAAATATAATTCCTTTAGCGATTTTTTCTCTGGTTAATTTCCTGTGACTACTTTCATTGGATTCCATTTCCCATAACTTACTCATACCTTTAATTTCACTCTATTTACTTTCCGTACTAACATACTTTCTAGAATCTGATCCCCCATCATTAGACTGCATGAACATTGTATTTTTTACTTTTTGACTAAACTCACAACATATTATTCTCAATCAATTGCTTCAATCAACCACATGCTCATTCACATATACAATTTTATATTAGGTAAATATTATCAATAACAAATTAAGTAAGAGAGTGTGACATTGTCCCGATCAATTAGTGTGACAAATTAATTTAGTAAATTTTACATTAGTCTATATATTTTGTTAGAGGATCGTAAAATGTGTCGTACAGACGTATTATGTCTAGAAGGATTTTCATGAGAGTAATTGGAGTTCGTAAATATTTCAGGGGAAATTATCATCACAATTCTTTCTTCTTCAGCCTCCTTCCAATCAATAGTTCCCTGAATTCAACATTTAGCCAGAGAAATATAGGAATTGTTATTCTCTAAATTCAACATTCGGACAGAGAAATCTTGCATCAAGTTACCTTAATTTCAACATTTAGCCAGAAAGTATAGTTCAGTTGTAGGTCAGTCGTTAAAGTTCAGATGGCACTCGATCTAAATCAACTCTCCAAGTGGTTAATTACATTTTCCATCATTTTTTCGTTGGTGTTAACTCTGGTATGTAGATGTCATCAATCATCATTACACGCAGAGTGATGTGTTTTTTTTGCCACTGACTTTTAAGGCCACCGAGTAAACTGACTCATTCATTGGAGCGGTGTTCCTAAATTTTCACCATAGATATTAGAAAGTTGACAAAAAGAATCAAAATTGCATCTTTCGCCAAAGAGCAAACACCAGCAATACCTTGCCAATAACAGACTTAAAAACAATTTGGCGTGAAACTCGACCGTGTCTACATGTGGTGGAATTTAACTCAATGTCGTTTGTCCACAAGACAAAATACGCGATGGTCAACACGTGTGTGCTATAAGAGATTACAAAATAAATGTTACTATATTTACTATTTGTGATTAGGCACGTGATTGGTGTGTTCATAAAGTGCATTAACATATGAAACAAATAGTTTTGCCAAGTATCTGTATCTTCGACAAAGCGTGAACTTTCCATCAGTATTTGCTGAAAATAAGGGACCACCGGAAATCGCTGCGGTCGGATATCGGGTTCTTCGGAACTATTGGCCGCGGCTAATAGTGCCCTGACCAATAGTGAAATATCTAAATATACCTTAAAAATAAAATTGTGGATCTCGATAAATATCAAGATAAGTAAACATAGAAATGCTTAAAAATATAAAAAAATGTAACCTAATTAATAATACGTATTTATAAAGATATAAATTTAATAAACTTATTTTGGACAATAATTTCGTGTTATTTTATGGCGCCACGCCGACATATTTAGAATACTAATTATTAGGATATCCGATTTTCGTTTAACAACCAAAGTACTCCGTTCTTCTCGGAACCGGAAAATAGTACATCTTATCTATTCGGATTTGGTACCCTGAAGAAAATGTCTACCCGGTTGGTCCCTACCAAACATTACGTTGTTCATCTTTTTTGAGAAATATCAAAGAGAGCAGGACACCAAGCTCTTATTACGCCATCGCACACTCTATTCGTTGAAGCTCCTAAATCATATTTTTAATAATTGTTTTCACCACCTAGATTTACACAACAGATTATGATAACAATAAGAAAATATCCTACAACTAACGCGTTTATTTTACTTTTAAATTAACAAAAAATAACAATCAAATATTGAACGAATTCTTTATTTAATACTAACAAGCATGAAAAAGATATGTTTAAAAATCCACTCTCCCCCACCCCCACAACTTTTCTGCTAGGATATTATTCCCTCGTTAACGGCAGCTGTCTTTCCCTCGCCTCCATACGCTCCCTCCCCTCCACCCTAACACAACCCCCACCAGCCAAAACCGTCCCCAGGCCAACAAGTTATTTATTCAATTCATTATAATTTGTCAGCTGCGGGTCAAGGACCTTTTCTCCCCATCCAAATCCTTCAAGGGCCAAATTAAGTTTTAATCAAATCAATTTCTACGGCCGGCGACCAGCAGGACATAAGAACAACCCCGCGGTGAACAATGGCAAGAGAAAAACTGCCAGTGTCTAAAACATTTGGACGGAAAATCAATAACTGAATGAGTCGTCGGATGCAACGTTTTGAACATTGAAATGAAGCCTCAGCTAGTGGAATTTCTGAATATTTTAAACAGGTTCTGAAAATAATTTTTCGTCTTTGGCTATGGATTGACACAGCTCTCATTCTATAGGCGAACCATAATTTCTGCACGGGGAGCATATCGAATGGTCTCCTACAACAGAAAGGAGATGTGTGTGTGTGGGGGCGGGGGGAGGAGGGGTATTGGTTAATGTTGCAGGAATAAGCGTTTTCTGGGTGTCATCTGAGGTGCACGCTGCTTAAGTAGACGTTGTTGAAGGTATAATAAAAGGGTGAGTTCACCACCGGGTTAACATCTGGAGCTCGAACATTAAAGGAATGCATTTTTTAAAGTATGAAATACCAGTTAGTGATAGCGTATCGTGGGATTACCATCTGGCTCCCGCATATATGTGAATTATAATCTTCTAATGTATTGATCATCATATGCTTTTTGTAACGAGGCACGTACTATTGTCACACAGTTTCTCTTATTATGTACATACGTGTTTGATACAGCTAATTGTGTTATAAAGTATCTAGTCTTCTTCAAGTATTAGTCTTATATAGGTAAATGTGGAGTATTCGTACTCATATAGCTGCCTGTCTGGTAAATACACTTACGTAAATGGTAGAACATAAGTGTCTGGTGGAAGGTGATGTCTACAACAAGTGCAGCGTTTAGGTGGCTCTATTGATGGCTGCATCTGGCTCTCAAACAAATGTTCGATTAAAAAAAAACGTTTATTCAGACTCCTTTGATATACATAATAATTGCATATAAAAACAGCATAATAATGTTGTTAAAAATAATTTACAGACATCATTATTGTACTTTTAGTGTTGAAATTACAAAAATGCACACATTTACTTTAATTTTCAGTTTTAAACATCAGGGGTGTCAAAAGTCCGGCCTGTGGGCCCCCATTTAAATTTTAACTGTCTCGCGGACTCATCATACGTAATTCTTTCTGTAACTACGAAATTGTTTTTATAAAAAACGCCAAAACTATGTGCTGTTTTTATTACAAATATTGATGACATTTAATTGTTTACCAACGTGGATACTGATTACAAAAAGCCAAAGACGTCATAACTTGCTACGCATAAAATTAATTTTTTGTTGACGCTCTAGGTTTGTACAAATCTTTAACGCATTAGTTTTTACTTTTACATAGTCGAAAAACATTTTTCAGTGTATGTAAAACTTTAAGACTGCTTTACCAACAAAAGTTTTAAACTTTATTAATATTTCAACTGTTAATTAATTAATCTATTATTATTATTATTATTCTTGTTATAATAATAATTATTATTGACTTATATAGCGCAGTACTCCAGCCTACAGCTAGGCTCAATGCGCTTCACCAATATTTCTAACAATTTGAGAAAACACTTTGCACTTTTCTTTCTTCTTAACATAGTTACACACACACAAGACTATAAACAATATACGAATGTTGACACATGTTGTAATGTACGTATTTAAAAAAAGGATCTTTATTCTATAACTCACTATTATTTATTAAATTTTAAACATTCTTTATGAAGGAGTAAGACGTTGATAATACATGGAAAAATCTCTCAGTTGTCTCGTTTTTGTCTCCACAAAAAATCAATCCTACAAATATTTTTCATTTGATGGGTTATTTTATTATTCAAATAAAAGCTGAAGTTTTGTCAGTTTTGTTTATTGTGTTGGGACACCCCTAAAATATTTGTACTCTATATCTTCGCGTCGTTTGTACTCAAGAAGATTATTTTATGCATGACAATCATTAAAAAAATAGTTAGAAAAAATGGAATGCGCTTTATTAGTGTTCGCACAAGCTGGTGCCTCTGTTTATCGTTTAGTCCAACATGGCCACGTGCCCTTGGCATCTAACGGTCTCTATTAACATTTCATATCTTCGTACAGGTGACTGTGACATTACTACAGTCGGCTTGAAGATAAAGAATTATGTTAAAACTCTTTGTAAAACCTTTTATTTGGGATTAAAGTAAGAATAAGGATGAAGCTTTACCCTGAAACACGTATATATGTCGACATTAAAAGTATTCTTATAGCCAACTTGTGTTTCATCTCCAAATGAAATAACTTTTGATTTATTTCTTCCACAGATTGACCATTTCTCAATCAACATACAAATTTGATTCCATCTTTCCAATAGCAATCGAATTGTCGATACTGCCTGACAAATTCCAAGAGTGTTCCTCAGTGTGTGTTAACTGTAATTATTGACCAGCAGCTGGACTGTGTCCAGAAGAAGGGCGTGGTCGCAATCACCTGCAGCCCCAACCGTTGTCCGACTGAAGCAGGTAGTCGAAATCCTAGACAAACTGTGCTTAATGAGTCCGTTAGGTGTGACAACGTAGACTCAATTAATGCCAATTATAGTTACAGCCGTACCTCAAAGATGTAACAAACGAACCTCGAAATGGCTATTGATGTAACTAGTTACCGTTGAAACTGGTTTAACGAAATTCTCAAACATTGTTCAAAAGAAGGAAAATAATGTGTGAATTATAGAACAGTATATGGTAAATGTGTAAGAAGCTGCAGAGGCAACCAAAACCTCGCGTGTTTTATTCCTCGTCCTCCAACATGGATGGTAGCGGAAACTAGTGAGGGATTAGTCAGCTGATCCGGGTGAGGAAGAGGAGATAGTGTGGTGAAGACTCGTGTCTCTTAGTCTAAGTCTCTCTGAGAGGAAGTATCGTTTACCTAATACTGGTCTGATGTGCCCGAGGGACTCGTCTGTCTCAACGTGTCTCACAAAATGGCCTGGCGTACAAAGACAGCGAAGCAGATTAGGAATGAGCTCCATGTTTGAAAAAAAGAAAAAGGTTGCTGCTCATTAAATGTCAGAAAAAATGTCGTCTGCTGAAGAGAGCGGTGTCGACCAGTGACCGAAATGCCACGATGTAGTGTCGCAATCTGCCACTCTCTGTTGGATTGTGTCGTCCCGCTCTAAGATCTGCACGAGACCTGGAGTACGACACTAGAAGGTCAAAATGCCACAGAAAAGGAATGCTTCGTCGTCACAGAACACGTTTCTTGATACAATCGCTACCAGATTTGATGGAATTCGTGAGTACAATTTCATTATCTTTCCCAACAGATCTCCAGCGCCTATTGATTTTCAGAAGGCATGCTCACCGTGTATCCTTATCTTATCTTATCTTATCTTATATATGCAGAAGATAATTGCGTCCACATATGATCTGTTGGCAAGTGATGCAGCGGTCACAGGCCACGTCTATGAGGGTTCGATGCATTACCCAGCCGCCTAACTATTGTTAAGTACCCATTCGGAGCTGGGTGACTCAGGGACGTCCTAGGCCCCGGGAACAAAACCTTGCCTTCGCATGGATTCGAGCTCGTGACTATCGGTACGCCAGTCGAGCGCGCTGCCACTCGACCACCGTGTCCCATTTTAACAGTGGATTTCAAACCGTCCAGTCCATAGACATCCTACACCATCGACATCATACACCGTAGATAACCTACAATAAAGCAACCATACACGGGAGAAACCCAACAACACATCCACCCTTTACAATAGACACCTTGCACCATAGATAACCGCAGACACCCTACACCATAAACATTGTTCAGACACCTTACACCAAAGGTCTCATATCACGCATCATTTTAATTGGCCACTTAAGATGTTTTGTTATTTAAAACCATGTCATATAATCTCCATCTATTTATAAGTTAAACTTTAAGAAAATGCAACTGGAAACTGATCGCTCATTTATCTCTTTGACATTGTTGCTTTTCAACAATTCTACTTGTAGCCATTTGAACCGATATGTTATTGTCTTTTTTTGGAGCTGCTACCTTATTAATCGTTAGTTTGGGGTCTCCCTAATTTTTCCATTTGAATTGTACACTGAATGGTGGTGTCGTTTGGTCTTACTGAATGGTAGCTGCTACAAAATGACTGAATGGTAGCTGCTACAAAATGACTGAATGGTAGCTGCTACTAAATGACTGAATGGTAGCTGCTACAAAATGACTGAATGGTAGCTGCTACAAAATGACTGAATGGTAGCTGCTACACAATGACTAAATGGTAGCTGCTACACAATGACTGAATGGTAGCTGCTACACAATGACTAAATGGTAGCTGCTACACAATGACTAAATGGTAGCTGCTACACAATGACTAAATGGTAGCTGCTACACAATGACTGTATGGTAGCAGCTACACAATGACTGTATGGTAGCTTCTACACAATGACTGAATGGTAGCAGCTACACAATGACTGTATGGTAGCTTCTACACAATGACTGAATGGTAGCTGCTACACAATGACTGAATGGTATCTGCTACACAATGACTGTATGGTAGCAGCTACACAATGACTAAATGGTAGCTACTACACAATGACTGAATGGTATCTGCTACACAATGACTGTATGACAGCTACTATAAAATGACTGAATGGTAGCAGCTACACAATGACTGTATGGTAGCTGCTACAAAATGACTAAATGGTAGCTGCTAAAAATGACTAAATGGTAGCTGCTACAAAATGACTAAATGGTAGCTGCTAAAAATGACTAAATGGTAGCTGCTACACAATGACTAAATGGTAGCTGCTACACAATGACTAAATGGTAGCTGCTACACAATGACTGTATGGTAGCAGCTACACAATGACTGTATGGTAGCTTCTACACAATGACTAAATGGTAGCTGCTACACAATGACTAAATGGTAGCTTCTACACACTGACTGAATGGTAGCTACTACACAATAACTGTATGGTAGCTGCTACACAATGACTGTATGGTAGTACCTACACAATGACTGTATGTTAGCTGCTACAAAATGACTAAATGGTAGCTGCTAAAAATGACTAAATGGTAGCTGCTACACAATGACTAAATGGTAGCTGCTACACAATGACTAAATGGTAGCTGCTACAAAATGACTGTATGTTAGCTGCTACACAATGACTGAATGGTAGTACCTACACAATGACTGAATGGTAGTACCTACACAATAACTGTATGGTAGCTGCTACACAATGACTGAATGGTAGTACCTACACAATGACTGAATGGTAGTACCTACACAATAACTGTATGGTAGCTGCTACACAATGACTGTATCGATAAGCAGACTTTGAAAGGCTGCACTGATCTTCAATTTACCAGGAACTAAATTTCCAATAGTCTTACTATCAAACCCCTCTGGTGTTAAGTACCAGCCATGTCACGCATATATTTACTATTTTGCTTAAATCTGAAATATTTTCTCATTCACTGAATTATACCAGAAAGTCATTTTTCTTAAACATTTACCTTGAATGCTCACCTGACTAACGCATTGGGTGTGAGCACTATGATACACCGAGTGTAAGCTTCAGATACGATGAACAGAATTAATAGTAACATGCACTCTGTATACTATATATACATGGGGACATTCGAGTAAACATGTAGATAGGAAATCAAAATGATAGTGGGGTTGTTCGGAAAGTGGTGGCTGGAGCCATCCAGACAAAATCGAGGAATAAAAAAATGAGGCTTTCTAGATTTAATGGGCTTTACGGATGGAGCGAGTGAATTGAAAAAAATTAAATATGGAGAAGTTGAGAGGACAGTTGTTTGGGAAAGAGACGCAATAACATGAGGCAGAATTAAGTTGTTTGGTGTTGTCATGGAAACTACAACCTGATCGACATTAGATTATTTTATTCAAGGTTGTTTTATTCAAGAAAACATAAGGAGAAATAGGTGTTTGAGCCATGGGCGTAGCTAGGAAATTTTCCAGGAGGGGGGGGGGCGAAAAAAAATCACTTTTTAAAATTTAACTGACAATGCTATAAATGTTTAATATCTATTAAGTTGAAGTTCAGTATAACATAAGGGCCGAAAAAAGTTTTAGAAATTAATAAGACTCACAAATGAGCGCTTTAATAGCTCAAATACAACATATAATAATGCATTTAATAAATTGAAAATGAAAGATATCACCGCAAATTAAATTTTGTTGTGAAAACAGCAGGATAACAAAAGATAGATATCAGAATTACTTTACAGCCTTAAAGATATATTAAAAAAAAAAAAATTTTAAAAAAGTAATTTAATCGCGGGATTCCAAAATGATGAGTTGAAATTGCAGCTGATTCGTCATTGTTGGACCCCTGATAAAATGTGTGAATTTAGAGCAGTGAGGGAAACAGAGTTTTTAGTTTTTAGATATGCATGGTTATCAAACTATTCACTGTGGCTTTTATACTCGCAAATGTTAAAATATGCCTTTTGAAAATATTGCGTGTTGTTTCCACAAAAAGTAATTCGAGGAATTCAGTTGGCATTTGTCATATAACAATGCACAAAATATAAAGATTTCAACGAAGATCAACATAGCCACATGCAAAGCACATTACACAAAGGCCCTCATGAAGATGCAACTGCAAGCAATATTGTTGCATTATTGAAAGCCAAGCAGTTTCTATAGATGTAAAGTTGAACTCATCATTTAGAAGACAAATTCAACATTGTTCGTGAAGGAAATAATTAAGTTGCATTTTCTATACTTGCCAACAAGACAACTGACATTTCAAGCATTGAGCAGATGTCACTTGGTGTTAGATTTGTCAAAGAACAAAATGGTAAAATGATGGTCACAGAAGAATTCCTGGAATATATTCCAATTGTTGATAGAACAGTTGAAGGTTTAGCCAACACTGTCATTACAAATTCATTAGAATTCGAATTAGATATGACAAAGCTTGTTTGTTAAGGATACGGCGGATGTTCTACAATGGAAGGGAAAGAAGGAGTCCAAGCTATATTCGAAAAAATACCCAAAAACAGCATTTGTACAATGCAGTTCACATAAACTAAATCTTGTCGTGAACGATTTAAAAAATGTGAATGCTAAACTAAACACAATAGGAACAATTAAGTCAATTATAGTGTTTTAGCGAGAAAGTAATCAGTGAAGAAAATAAAGTCGAAATGTTCATTTCCTATGTGAAACTAGATGAACACATAAATATAAAATCTGGCGTATTTTTCTGAAAATGTGACATAAAATTTATTTAGAATAATCAGTAACGTAATCAGTTATACGTGCAGATATAATTCTTTTTTTTATGTTTGATATGTGTACACTGTCTTCAATGTAATAAACGTTCAGGAAATTTAGGTTAGTTTTATTGGAACAAATTTATTACAATTTTCTAAAATCCAGGGGGGTGGCAGATGCCCCTTCCCCCTTGCTTACGCCCATGGTTTGAGTATGTCTTAAAACAGTTCATACATAGACTAGTTGTTAAAATAAATATTGATACATGAGATATTAGGAGACCATTCAATAGTTTCAGCCATACGTTTGTTTGACTAATATTAGATTATGATTTCTTCCATTTTAAAATTCTAAACCCGTAAGAAAAACACAAACCAAATACAAAAAAACACAGGAGTTTCCCTAAGCCACTGCACTTTGAGTTCGACTTATATCACACAGATAAAATCAAATATGCATGCAACTTCGACCAGAAATTCGAGTTTATGGCAGATAGCAGGTGTCAGTTATTCGACCTCAGCAAGTACTTTAGCATTAATGAATCTTGTTGCTGGGTAAATAAATTTAAAAAAACAAACCAAAAAAAAAACCTCCTTGCCTAAAAGGTTTTAATACTTTATCCACTCAAGCTTAAAAAAATAAGAATGAAAATATCACATTAAATTTTCCGCACAATGAGACCTGCCCTCGATATCCGGGGAACTCAGTGTTTTTCATTGAGAAAATCTGGCTGAAGTTGACAACGATGAGATTGGAATCGATTTAACCTCTGTTAGAAACCTCAAGGACACGCAGCTTATAAAACGTCCAGTCATGCGGAATAAGCCATTTTACATTTAACGTCTTTTCCTACTAGCATGCAATCTTTGACCTTCACTGGCCTATCAATTCTATTAATTTTTCGATTAATCGGTAAAAATTGATTCGATTTAAATAATTTTAATCGATAAAATAGTGATTGAAATTAAAGGAAATGTTTTCAATAATATTTTTTCGATTCATTAATAATAATTAATAATTAACAATAGGTTGTTTTTTGTTGATGTTGTTGTTTTTTTTTTTTTTTTTNCAATTTACAAAAAAAGAATTTGAAAGCGTAAACATAAAATAAGCTGCTTTTATAAGGACAATAAATATACAAATTAAAAATTGTTTTTACTTAATTAACAATAACGAAATTTAAATTCATTTAGGCTACGTGATGTTGAACTTTTTATATTTAAATATATATCCTAAAAATATTATATTTTTAAATAAAATACTTAAGTAATGGGCATTTTAAAAAATGCCCTAAAAGGGCACAAAATGTGAAAGAAAATGTGAACCCCTTTTTAATCATAAAAGAATTTTTTTTACAGCTGTATTACCTTTATATTTTAATAATTAATTTGAAATTTCCAGCCAAGTGCCTAACTTTAATGCGTTATTTAACATATTTTGATTGCTTAATATGTTTTAAAAATGTATACTGATTTTTTTAAAAAAAAGTTATAGTTAAAAATTAAATTTAACTAAAACTAGTAATATGTTAATTACAAATCCTGATTCTCCTTAAAAAAATATTTAGAAAAAAAATAATTGTAATTGAAATAAGTTTGCCAATATATTTTTACAACTCATTGGACTTTTGAAGTAACACTTGAGAAATGAGACTTAGCAATATATTCTTTGGGTATTATGAACGTTTTTTTCCATCGAATGCATAACATGAATTTCATTTTTATTTGTATTGCTTGAAAAAAATAAATTAGTTCAGAATATTGTTATTTTTTTAAATGTCTTCATGACAGGGGAAATAACTCAATAAAACAAAAAATGACAATTGCCTGTTTTTGTTACTTCACTTGTAATTTTCAGTTTAATGACGTCATATATCTTATTTTTAGCTTTAATCAAAATTAGTGATTAATTATTCGGTAATTTTTCAAAAGTAAACGATTAAATTTAAATTAATTGATAACAGCCCTAATAAGTATACATTCATATGTTGTTTTTCTTGGATATTCACATATGATCTTTTATTCTGCTTACCATAAACAACTGTCCAAATGCCTGGTTGCCCTTACCACCAAACAACTACCCAAATAACTACTTGTCCTTACTGTAACACTCTGACCAATGTCCTGGTTGTCCTTACTGTAACACAACTGCCACACTAACCTTTCTATCATTTACCCAAGTAACCCTTTGTCTCTTAAGTCTTCCAACAGCCAAAGTAAAAAGTATTTCCTGCAATTACACAACTATTAAGGGTCCCTGGTATGTTTAGGTCTGAGTGCAAGAAAGTGTCGAGGCGGGCCAAATCTCTGCATGGGGCTGTAGCGTAACAGAAAGTGGTGAGGGAACCAAATCTCTGCATGGGGCTGTAGCGCCCCAGAAAGTGGTGAGGTGGGCCAAATCTCTGCATGGGGCTGTAGCGCCCCAGAAAGTGGTGAGGCGGGCCAAATCTCTTCATGGGGCTGTAGCGTAACAGAAAGTTGTGAGGCGGGCCAAATCACTACATGGGGCTGTAGCGCCACAGTAAGTGGTGAGGTGGGCTAAATCTCTGCATGGGGCTGTAGCGCCACTGAAAGTGGTGAGGCGGGCTAAAGGCTTGCATAGGGCTGCAACGCCTCAGGCATAGATTGATGGATGGTTGCTCATTAAATCATACAAAAGCCGCCCTCCAAAGCAATAATCGCGCCAGCTACTCCAACATAAAAACTCTAGAGGATATTTATTTAAAAACAAAAGATATGTTTACACAATGAAACACATAAAAGAAGAAAATATATTTAATTTTACCCACTAAACTTTTGTTCATGCAGTTCTAAGAACAAAGTAGTTTATTCATGATCTGAAAGCACACTACTGTATATAACACTGGAAAAATTAACCACCGTCAACTTAAAATGACACTCTACTTTAAACTACACTCGAAACAAAATCATACTTAACTCTAAAATTTCAAACGAATCTAAACAACAAAAGACACGTAACAGACCACTCTTAACAACATTCCACTCTTAACCACATTCCACTCTAAACCACATTCCACTCTAAACCACATTCCACTCTAAACCACATTCCACTCTAAACCACATTCCACTCTAAACCACATTTTACTTCTCATCAAACTCCACTTTCTACGTGTTAGTGAAGCCAGGCGAAATCAAACGCGTGACGTCATTTATTAAAATCGTATAAGGAAAAAAAATAAAGAGCTTCATAAAAAAAATATTTTCCTAATTTTTTAAAATGTTACAATCTAAACCGTTGTCATAGCAACCCATCAGAGAACAGCCCTTAAAAATGTGTCCCATCACAATGCACCGGCCAGAGTGTCCTGTTTATACATTGTTGCCCTTGACCTCCGCCATCTCGCGTCTCCCCACCCACGCACCCCTCTCCCGCCAAGTTTAAACGATGGCAACAAATTCAATCTTTGTCCCGCCCACGAGAATGACCAGAAGTCCTTTCATTCGCCCCTGAGTGAGATAGTCGCCTCTCCCCACACCCTCCCTCAATTGAGTTCCAGAGCCCCTTTCAACAAACCAATTAAAACATCCTGGGTATATCCGTTCATTGAGTTAGCCGCATACTTGGTTATTGAGTTAGCCATCTTCTTGGTCATTGAGTTAGCCATCTACTTGGTCATTGAGTTAGCCATCGACTTGGTCACTGAGTTAGCCACCTACTTAGTCATTGAGTTAGTCACCTACTTGGTCATTGAGTTAGCCACCTACTTAGTCATTGAGTTAGCCACCTACTTGGTCATTGAGTTAGCCACCTACTTAGTCATTGAGTTAGCCACCTACTTGGTCATTGAGTTAGCCACCTGATTGGTCATTGAGTTAGCCATAGACTTGATGATTGAGTAGCCCAAAGTGTCACACCCACGCGATGTTACCTATAGAACTCTTCCAAGTCATCCAGTGCGAATTAATGGAAGCATACATAATTTTAAATTGTGGAGTTACCCCCTGATGGTGTCACCCGGTGCGGCTCGCCCCCACCTAGTGACGCCACTGCATCTGTACATGGTTGTAACTGTGTTACGGAGTGGCAAGGGTTTGGGAAACACTTTTGTGAAATTGAACTGTGTAAACCACGTGACAGAGTTTGGAACGCGCTAGGGTGACAATTGTGACTTGTATGTGATTGGATGACACAAAAGGTGTGTGAATACAAAGTGTGTTCTGTGCAGTGCTGCCAGCGCTAGGTTTTTCAACCTAGATCTAGGTTTTGTTTACTTCGTCTAGGTTTCTAGGTTTTTTTTTATTTCAAGGATAGTCATAATCTAGGTTGTTTTTTTTTTTAAAATTTGTTTTTATTGTAAATATTCCATGTGAAAGAAACAAAATAATTAAATATATGCAATTAACATTGTGTGAATACAAAGTGTGTTCTGTGCAGTGCTGCCAGCGCTAGGTTTTTCAACCTAGATCTAGGTTTTGTTTACTTCGTCTAGGTTTCTAGGTTTTTTTTTATTTCAAGGATAGTCATAATCTAGGTTGTTTTTTTTTTAAGTTGTTTTTATTGTAAATATTCCATGTGAAAGAAACAAAATAATTAAATATATGCCATTAACATTCTAAATAATTCGATTTTTCAAAAATAAAAATAAGCAGTATGTAGCAACAGTATTTTTAGCCGCTCTTTGATGTTCCATTATTATATCTATCATAATATATGGCTCTATGCTACTAAATTTGAAAGGTGGCGCCATATGTCCCTACAACTCTGGTACAAGATAAAACAACTTGATTGGGCAAAAATATTCAATTTTATTAGACTATTAGAGCAGTGGCGTAGCTGGGGGCGGTGGGGGTGGTCCGCCCCAGGCGGCACTCATTCAAAGGGCGGCATTTGTGGGCACATGATAACTAAAGCCACTTCCGAAAACCGCCCTTTTCTTTTGAAGGGGGAAAACAATGGTGAAACAAAACGAATCTAATTTTGAGTTTTAATTAATGGATTCGTGCAACTTTTTTTAGATTACATAATGATTATTTTAACTAATTCAAAACGGTTTCAAAATTTTAAATTGCTCGAAAAAGGTAACGATTTGTTTGGAAAATTAAGCTGTATACGTCACAGATGGCGCTTTTATAAGAAAACTGCACGAAAAAACAACAACACATCACCACTGGTACGAAAATATGTACTATTATATCGCCACGACAGTTTTAGCGTGGAATTTCGACATTCGCAAAATGGTGCGCTAACAAGTCTTATATGGCATGGTGACTCAAATATTGTGTTTAACTTGCAAGTAGTAAATTATATTAATGTTTCAGGTTTCATACAATTATTTAAAGGTAACTTATTAAAAATTAAATTTACTTTGCATTAAAGTAGTACATGAAGTTTGTGTTTTTCATTAAAATACGGCTATTCATTAATGATGAACGATTATTCATTTCTCCGTTAGTAAACACCACAATTACATAAATAATTCCTAAAATGAAATACTTAAAAATTTCAAGCGTCTTGGAAAAATTGACATTTGAAGTAACTAGTACAACGAGATCAGATGCTGGAATCTCACTCAGTTCAAGGCAATCATTTTCTTTTCTATGGTATCTCAATTAGGGGAACCCGTTTTTAAAAAAAAAAATTAATGCATAAACTATGCAAACCCATTTCATAGAGCAAAGATATGTGCTAATACTTAACTCTGTTACAGAGAGTTGGAGGTAACAGGTGAACACTAACTTAGAAGGAGAAAAATATGAATGGTGAAAATTCAGAAGACGTGGTTATATCTTTAGAGCGAGAAGTACAACGAGAAATGTTTGTATCTATACAAGTAATTATAAAAGATAATAAAAGAACGCGATGATGAGTTACATGTCCTTGCAAAAAATATTCGTGAATAATACCATCTCACCTACTAAATGAGGAATTCAAACATCAAATACATTTCTTTATTTACATTGATAAGGAATTGTTCGAGATTGAAAGAGAAAGGATCCGGGTTTTTATGGCAGTACACGGGGCCGGTCTTAGCAATTGCGGGACCCTATGCAGCTTAGTATGCGAAAAGGATTTCGTGGGCCACATTTATGTGAGGGATAAGGTATTAATAAGGATAATAAGTGAAAATTAAGATAGGTTGGGCCTATGAAAGCACGGGGCCCGCTGCGACCGTATAGTTTGCATGAGCCTAAGACCAGCCCTGGCTGTACCTACATTACAAGAAGAGGCATTATGTTAAAAAACGGTAGGAAATGCCCCATTAATCTATTAAAATATATTCAACAGTAAATATTGGAAAATTCTTTACCCAACTTTATAATTTTGCAAATAATTTTTTAAACAATTGCTATCAGTGTATCTAGATTTGAAAATAGCCTCTCCAAACTGAAGTTGAAAACGAAATTATATTCGCTCCACAATTAGTGATTTAAGACTACAAAATCTAGCAATATTGTCCATAGAACAAGATATTAAAAATAATTTTAATTTTGATAACATTATACGCGATTTTTCCACTATGAAAGTTAGGTAAGTGTGTAAATATATAAATAATAAAAAGATGTTTACATACTGATGTATACAATTTCTTTATTATTACAAAAATATGTATTTATTAATTTTAAAAAATGAAAACATATTAATCGTTAATGTTTTTTGGGTGCAAATTTGTAAATTTGGATTACCTTTTGTCTCATTGTGGGGGGGGGGGGGGG
>MUZC01001248.1:71703-90604 GCA_002072015.1 Radix auricularia | reverse complement strand
ATGAAAAGACTCAAACATAAAATGACAAGACTCTAACATGAAATGACAAGACTCTAACATGAAATGACAAGACTCTAACATGAAATGACAAGACTCTAACATGAAATGACAAGACTCAGACATGAAATGACAAGACTCTAACATGAAATGACAAGACTCTAACATGAAATGACAAGACTCTAACATGAAATGACAAGACTCTAACATGAAATGACAAAACTCAGACATGAAATGACAAGACTCTAACA
Organism: Radix auricularia; assembly: GCA_002072015.1. NCBI lineage: Eukaryota > Metazoa > Mollusca > Gastropoda > Lymnaeidae > Radix > Radix auricularia. The sequence continues at coordinate 90,356 of MUZC01001248.1, read as the reverse complement.
TGAAATGACAAGACTCTAACATGAAATGACAGGACTCAAACATGAAATGATAAGACTCAGACATGAAATGACAGAACTCAAAAAATGAAATGACAGGACTCAAACATGAAATGACAGGACTCAAACATGAAATGACAGGACTCAAACATGAAATGACAGGACTCTAACATGAAATGACAGGACTCAAACATGAAATGACAGGACTCAAACATGAAATGACAGGACTCAAACATGAAATGACAGGACTCAAACATTAAATGACAGAACTCAAAAATGAAATTACAGGACTTTAAACTATAGTTCCTCAAATGCCTACCTTTATCACTCGTATGTCGTATTACGGTCGTATTGTGTCTGCGGACATTAGGATATCCCATAATATTAATCCAGGCATTTTTTGTGAACTTATCACAACATTATCGTTATTTTTATGCTATTTAAATCAGCTTTGTGGCCATGAAAACGTTGATTTACGGACAGCTTATATAAATACAGATTAAATAAAAACAGCTAATATAAATAGTTAAATACAGCTTATATATACAGCTAATATAAATAGTTAAATACAGCTTATATATACAGCTAATATAAATACAGCTTGTGGGGCTGATATCGATTAATTTAAATTTAATATTTAACTTTTGAAAAATTACCGAAAAATCAATCGATAATTTTTATTAAAGATAAAAATAAGATGCATGACGTCATCAAACTGAAAATTTCAAGGGAAGTAGCTAAAAAAAAAAAAAAAAAAGAGGCAATTGACGTTTCTTTATTTAAATAAAAGTAATTCAATATGATGTCAATGAATTTAAATTTTCTAATGGTTAATTAAATTTTAAAAAAAACAATGTTTATTTTTTTATATCATTTTCCTTATAATAACAGCTTATTTTAAAGTTTGCACTTTAAAAAAAAAATTTTCAATGGAAAAGTTTGTACGTAAAAAAAGCTAACTATTAGATTCTATTAATTATTAATAATTATTATTTATTAATAAATCGAAAAAATTGCTTTAAAAAATTTATTTTATCTTAAACGCTATTTTATCGATTAAAATAATTATCTTATCTTATCTTATATGTTACAGACGCTCGATAATAATTTTTACCGATTAATCGAGAAATTAATCGTTAATTTCCGCAGCCCTAAAATACATATTATATAAATACAGCTTATATAAATACAATAATGTTTATTTTTTTAATATCATATTCCTTATAATAACCGCTTATTTTAAAGTTTACACTTTAAAAATCTTTTTTTGTGCCAATGGAGAAGTTTGTACGTAAAAAAAGCGAACTATTATTAATTACTAATAATTATTATTTATTAATAAATCGAAGAGATTGCTTTAAAAAAATAATCGCCCTAAAATACATATTATATAAATATAGCTTTTATAAATACAGCTTAAATATAAATAAATCATACACAAATACAGAGATTACATAAATACAGCTTATATAAATATAGTAACATAACGTTTACCAATGTAAGTGATTACACTACCCCCCCCCCACCACCACACGGTTTTCACACCATAATAATAAACAAAACATGCTACATTTATTTTAAATCTAGGTAATTTGTAAAACAGAGAAATTGTGGGGGGCGGGGAGGAGGGCGTTGAAACTGAATGACCTCGCAAAGGCTTCGAGGTCGCCACCTCCTCCTTCACACCCCCTCCACGACTCGTTATTTGATAGCCGGTTCCACACAGTTTTCCGAGGCGGAGGCGAGTCGTGGGAAAAAAACCCGAGGATGCAAGTGGCAAATATCGTCTGCTGATTCAGTAGGTTTGGCAGTGGTTTTGCTTGTGTATTAGAAGTGTTGCATAAACACACGTAGAGATAGCTGTATAAATGTAGGGGGTCCTTAGGTCGAGTCTTTTTAACCATGTTGCAGTTTATCAACTGGTATTTATTTTTAACACAGCAAGAGCTGATGTTTATTGACTGGCCACGCCCACGCTGACCTATTGATGAATTTGATGACCTAATGTTGCCGTGACCCTCTGACATAGGTATGTGACCTAGTAAAGTAGATCTTTGACCTACATAAAAATCGCATTGACCTACTGATGTCGTATAGTGACCTACTTTAGCACTGAAACAACTTCGACTATCCGTTAGACTTTCTACATCTCATTGAGAGAAGTACTTCCTATTATTTACAATTGTAAGGACCAGTGACGTGCGGTTACAACACCAGCATGTGTACTCGCATAACCAACAAACATTCATTTGTACACACAATCAATGTACACACATTCTACGTCAATACCATCTCCCCCCCCCCCCTTAACTCGCTGTATCACTTACGCAAGGCATCAAATGTCAAGATACGAGTCACGAGGGCCAGTCCACGACTGACGTCACCAGCTGGTGGTTTGATCGCTCGGCCCCAGGCCTGATATCTAGGGCACACCACCTCCCAACTTTACAGCACTGGGAGAAACTGGGACACGGACAGGCAGTCACCTGACAGCACTCAACATCTGGGAACCAGTGCACCGTCTCGGTTGGTTGATGTGTGAGTCTGCATACGACATGGTGTGCTGGTGTTATAACACGCGAGTGTCGTATTGTGTCTACAGACGACATGGTGTGCTGGTGTTATAACACGCGAGTGTCGTATTGTGTCTGCAGACGACACGGTGTGCTGGTGTTATAACACGCGAGTGTCGTATTGTGTCTGCAGACGACATGGTGTGCTGGTGTTATAACGCTTGAGTGTCGTATTGTGTCTGCAGACGACACGGTGTGCTGGTGTTATAACACGCGAGTGTCGTATTGTGTCTTCCGACGCCATGGTGTGCTGGTGCTATAGCACACGTGTGTCACGTTGTGTCTGTTATCATCACGAGGAGTTTTAATAAATGAGCAACAAAGCCCGTCCAAGGACGTTCCGCGTCATTTCGGTGGCATGTTGTAACTTACCTTCAGCAGCCGTCAGGACCGGCCATAAATGTGCATCACGTCAAAAATACTATTCATTATAGATATAATAAATAACCCGTAAAAATCAAAGATTTATTCTATAAATTCCAACGCGTACCGTTCTTTTGTGTTTATGTTTAAAAATTTTTTTTTTACTTTTTATATATTTGTTTATAAACTTATTAATATTAATTTAATTTGATTAAAAAAATTCCTTACTACATTGATATCCGGATACTATTCGGATCTGCGATAAGTATTTGCTGAATCCGGATAGTGGCGAAAATCTCGATACATATGTGTCTTTAAATATAATCTCTATATTAGAAATGTTTGACTTGGGTCATCGCTTTCAAAGTAAAATTCACACAACAATTACAGAATTACAATTAGAGTTTTTAATTATTGACGTAATATGTATCGCAACAGAATTTAACTAAATTCAGAACTTCATTTAGACGTTAAAAAAATAAACCCCTTATAGCGTGTGACAATGGTAATGAAACATTTTTTTACCTATCTATAAAGTAAAGAAAGTATCCATTAAAACAGCCCCAGCTCAATTTAATGTGCATACACGAAAATGGACGTACCGTAGTTTGGCAGTAAAATATTTTTGAAAGCGCACTGCTCAAAATAAAGTCTTGGAACAAAATACTGCACAGAAATAACTCGCTTTGAACGTCCACGTAATTTTGTTCAATATGTCAAAAGATTTTATTTTTCTGATTGGCTGTGGGCCTGTGAAAGTATGTAGGAGCTTGGGGGACCAATCGCTATCGATGACCGCACAGAAAATAGCCTTTTATTACATCCTATTAGGATATGCGTTTCTTTTTGTGCCTTGTGTCGCCATAGTGTGCTGATGTTATTAGACACGTGTATTTGGGTCTGTTATTTGGCTGGATACAAATACAAGGAGTATATTAGTGTTATTTGGCTGGATATGAGTTGTATGTTTGTGTTATTTGGCTGGATATGAGTTGTATGTTTGTGTTATTTGGCTGGGTATGAGTTGTATGATTGTGTTATTTGGCTGGGTATGAGTTGTATGTTTGTATTATTTGGCTGGATATGAGTTGTATGTTTGTGTTATTTGGCTGGATACGAGTTGTATGTTTGTGTTAATTGGCTTGATACGAGTTGTATGTTTGTGTTAATTGGCTTGATACGAGTTGTATGTTTGTGTTATTTGGCTGGGTATGAGTTGTATGTTTGTATTATTTGGCTGGGTATGAGTTGTATGTTTGTGTTATTTGGCTGGGTATGAGTTGTATGTTTGTGTTATTTGGCTGGGTATGAGTTGTTGTTTGTGTTATTTGGCTGGGTATGAGTTGTATGTTTGTGTTATTTGGCTGGGTATGAGTTGTATGTTTGTGTTAATTGGCTTGATACGAGTTGTATGTTTGTGTTATTTGGCTTGATACGAGTTGTATGTTTGTGTTAATTGGCTTGATACGAGTTGTATGTTTGTGTTAATTGGCTTGATACGAGTTGTATGTTTGTATTATTTGGCTGGGTATGAGGTCTATGTTTGTGGATCCATGGAGCCTTTGCTAAACCCATGTCATCGAAATGTGTCATTGAGTGACATCTTTAGCGTCATTATGTCAAAGTGTGTGTGACCTATATATAGTCCAGATATATGCGATTGGAACCTAGTCCAATCAACAATAAATGTTATTGAAACCTAGACCCAATAAAAAATATAGACTAGTGAAACTAGGTGACATCCACTGATGTGGCGACCAGATGTCATCGTGCCCTAGAAATTTTTGGATGTGAGGGGGCAGACGCGGTGGAAATTGAATTACAATTTGGAGCAATGCTGGTGGGTTTAAGTCCTAACTCTCAGCCCGGCTGACTAGGGAGAGAGAGAGAGAGAGAGAGAGAGAGAGAGAGAGAGAGAGGATAGAGGAAGTGAGAGAAATGAGAGAGCGAGTTGAGATACGCCGCTGCTTACTGTACTAACCACTAAAATTTAACATGACACCAGAGAAATAGTCAACATAAAATATTTTTTTATTATAAAAACATGATAAAAAAAATTGCAAATCAACAATTAAAGTTAAACACAGTATTGAAGATGTCAATGAATCATCCAATAAACGTTGAAACGTAATGTGCACTGAATACAGGGTCTAGTGTGATTACAACAACACACAACGGCTATACTCACAAAGCGAGCAGCTATCCTGGCTACATGCTTGGTTAGCTTTGAAAATGAGTTCTATTTAACAGTATATTACAGTGTTGGTGAGGGGCGTGGTCGCGTGGGGGTGGGGTCGTGGAGGCGGCGCTTTAAATGGTGAACTTGAGTTGTCATTGACATGTATGACAGCTCTGTTACCGAAGGACGATAGCTTGTAACGGCCACTTCTCAGAAATGAAGACCAGTGAGTTAGTCCAGGTACGTTGGTCATCACCTTGACAGTGGTATTGTGATTGGTCAGTCTGTTTGGTCTGAAATAGTATAAACCAATCAGCCGTCACATTAGGGTGTGATGGGGATGTCGTCAGTTATGACGTGGGGACATAACCATATCACCAGTAATGACTTGAGGATATTATTATCTCACCAGCCATAACTTTAGGAAATGTTCATATTACAAGTCATGACTTTGGGATACTAGCATAGCACCAGCAATGACATCAGGGTCTAATCCTGTTCCCCTATAATCAACGGTGTATGTATTTATTTGGTAACGTGGTCACCACGTCCACGCTTCTAATCATCTTTATCCATTTCTATATGATCACGTCTGCGCATCTTCTAATCACGTTCATCCATTTCTATGATCACGTCTGCTGTCTGCGCATCTTCTAATCACGTTCATCCATTTCTACGATCACGTCCTTCTGGCGCTTTTCGGGAGCTTGGTGACGCGGCAACGGTGTGATCGCCAGCGGCGCGACATCCGGGTTCTCGGCGTTGAACAGCAGCTGCGACACCTGCAGCTGTAGGTAGGACTGGGTCCTCGGGGACAGCTTCTCCATCCGCAGGGCGCAGCTCTCGAAGAAGACGTGAGCGGGGGACCTACTGTAGGGCAGCGTGGACTCAGGGGCGGAGGCCTCGCCCAGGAGGCTCCTGTGTTCTCGCCAGGTGAGCTCGTAGGGATCACTGTGCTCGCGACGTGACCTTTTCCTGTGGCTGACCCCGTTGCTGACGACCCTGGTCGTGGGGTCAAGGTCTGGGTTGACGAGGCTCATCATTGCCATATCCGTTCTGCAAAAGATCAGATGTTAATGCTGTAACAATATAGGGAAGTGCAAATTAAGAGTGAAATTTACAAGGCAAAGAAATTTTATAGTCAAACGAGAATTTTCAGGACAGTTGAAGATTGGAACGTAAATGAAACATTTCAGTTTTATGAAGTTCAAAGAAAAAGATTGAATTTAAAAACTTAATTCAATTATTTTGGTCAAATGAAAATTTTAAGTCAAATGCAGCTTGAGCCAAATGAATTATCAAGTAAAATGAAACGTTTGGTAAATTAAAAACTTGAAGTCAAATGACACATGTGGTCAAATGAAACCCTAATATCAAAATGAAAATTTACAGTCAAATATCTGTTTAGGTCAAATTAGACCTTGGAGTTAAAAACTTAAGTCAAATAAATTTTTTAATTTAAGACATGATCCTATATGTGGAAGAAAATCAGCAGTTTCAAACCTGCGATCTCCATGGGGCAACCCATATATAAGACATGACACATGTATAATCCATCAAGTGAAAATAGCTAACAGTAGACCATTGATGGCGAACCTTTTTGGGGCCACGGCGTGCTCTAAATTCAATTAAAACCTACTTTTATATGGCAAAGAGCCAACACAAAGTGCCACTACAGTTGTTTGATTAAGGAAGTAATATTTTAGTTGTGTGCCGGCTCACGAGGCTCTGCGTGCCGTCTGTGGCACGCGTGGCATAGGTTCGCCATCACAGCACTAGAATGTGTCTTGTGTTCATTAATTAGACAGCAGCTTGGGTTCATTAGGGCTAAATGTCAGTGATCCCTTTGATGGACCATGTTTAGACACTGCCCATGTCAGTGACCTCACCTGGCAGTACAGTCGGACACATCCTCCTCCTTGATGGACACGCCGTCACTGTAGGCCTCGTCTGACACCATGGACTGGATACTGTTCTCGGAGTGGAACCTGCAACGAGTGGACAATAACGTGTCAAAGACGAGGAAGAGATAAGGGCTGAAATAGAACTGGTTCTTATTGGAAATACTCTTTGGAAAGTAAAATAGGCATGTACTCATTATCTTATCTTATTAAACCCTATTAAAATTAAATCAAACAGTTATAAGACCTTGTCTTATCATGGCGGAAATCTAATAATAGAAATATCCGGGGTTTAATTTGGACCAATTTCATTCAGATATTTATTAAACATCCGGGTATTGAGTGAGGATTTATCTCAACGGACATTTTTTACGCTAATTTTTATTAATAAATAAAAAACAGAAATATCTGAAACGTTTATTAAATTTAAATAATGTTCAAAAGTTGTTGTACTTCTATGCGTGTATTTAAAAAAACAAGTAACAATAAATTACGCAATGAAATATGAACTTTTCCGGTCTGAGCAATGAAAGACCAATGATAGGACGACTTAAAGTGGTTGTTTTTATACTTTAAACTGTTAAGTAACGCTACCAGTATGTAAACAAAGGTAACTTTGTAATAAATGAAACTGATACACAAAAGGGCGAACTCATTGCTACCTAGAAAACTTTTCTAATCATGTGTTAAGTAGCTTTGGACACCCCCCCGCCCCCGTACCATTTTAAAGGGAAAAAAACACAACAAAAAACAAAACTGTTCCACACTCGATTAAACTAGTTTTATATCCCAAAAGATTCGATCCATTCCGCTATGCAAGAAGTTACAACAGTTACGGGTAGTATTCGAGTACAATATAGGGAAATAAATACATTAGAATCTTAGAATGCCCCCCCCCCCCAAATACTGTCGACGAGCTCCTCCACAAACCTGTGGGCCGCCTCTGAATGAGATCGACTTCCGTCTCCGTGTAACAAGGCGCATCCCGTCCGTTTCTTGAAGTTCTCCAGCCAGCCCCTGCTGGCCTTAAACTCCTCCGTGTGAGACCCGCCGTCGGGGGCCCCCCTGACCAAATCGTCGTGGACGGCCTTGGCCTTCTCGCAGACGACCGCCTCTGAGACCACGTGACCGGCCAGCTGCTGTCCGTTGATCCAGGCCAGGAGAAGTTTCTCCATCTCCTCCATCCACCTGGACCGCCTGGCGGTCAAAGTCGTGACCCCTTTCGCCACGTCGGCGGCCTTGATGGCGACCTTGTTTTTGAGAATCGTGCAGACGGTCGACTTGGGCATCCCGAACATGGCGGCGAGCTCTGCCACACGGGTGCCGCCCTCGTGCCTGGCGATCAGGTCCTTCTTGACCTCAATGGTCGTCCTGACGGCCTTCCTCTTCACCTTCGTGTCCTCGCCAGTCTTGTGGGGACCCATGGCGAACTCTGGCACGACTCGCTATAACGTAGACCAATAAAAACAAGCACACGAAACACGAGTCCCTACAGCGTCCATCAAACGATGCGAATCACACCAGGTCCTGCCACAACAGCCTCTGACGATGAACTCACAGGCAAGGCGTATTGGTTGTGCGAGCGCCGGCGTGAAACGTACGCACACAACACACCGACCGCGTGCCAGGCATTCGGATACCACAGCAGCGAATACCAAGTTGGTGGGCTGCCGAGGCGTTCGAAATTCAAAGCAGCGAATATCAATTTGTCCTAGTTCCAGTGGCGTCGCTAGGGGGGTGCGGAGGGGGTGGGCCGCCCCTGGTGACACCATCAGGGGGTGACACCAGACCGTAAAATTATATATATTCCCGTTATTTGGCACTGGAAAACTCGGAGGATTTCTATGGGTTAAATCATGAGGGGGTGACACCATGAGCTACCACCCCAGGTGACACCAACCCTAGTGACGCCCCTGCCTAGTTCTTGTATGTTTCTACTGTATATCTTATTAGAACGGTTATTTGCCCAAAAGGATATTTTAAAGGTAATTTGCCTGACGGAAGGATCTATTTAAAGGTAATTTGTCCAAAGGAAGGATCTATTTAAAGGTAATTTGCCTGACGGAAGGATCTATTTAAAGGTAATTTGTCCAACGGAAGGATCTATTTAAAGGTGATTTGTCCAACGGAAGGATCTATTTAAAGGTAATTTGTCCAACGGAAGGATCTATTTCAAGGTAATTTGCCTGACGGAAGGATCTATTTAAAGGTAATTTGCCTGACGGAAGGATCTATTTAAGGTAATTTGTCCAACGGAAGGATCTATTTAAAGGTAATTTGTCCAACGGAAGGATCTATGTAAAGGTAATTTGTCCAACGGCCAACGGAATTATCTATTTAAAGGTAATTTTTCCAACGGAATTATCTATTTAAAGGTGATTTTTTCCAACGGAAGTATCTATTTAAAGGTATTTTTCCAACGGAAGTATCTATTCAAAGACAGGTAATTTTGTCCAACGGAGGGATCTATTTAAAGATAATTTGTCAAACGGAAGGATCTATCTAAAAGTAATTCGACGATCGAAACGATGTCATTACCATTTGTATCAGCATTGATATCGCACTGAGTACCATGTATAGTGTCAACATTGTCTTTGCACTGAGTACCATAAAGATTACCAACATTGACATTGCTCTGAGTACCATCAAGAATATTAACAGTGACATTGCACTGAGTACCATCAATAACATCAACATTGACATTGCAGTGAGTACGATCAATACTATTAACATTAGCACTGCACTGAGTACTATCAATAGTATTGACACTGCACTGAGTAATATCAATAGTATTGACACTGCACTGAGTACCATCAATAGTATTGACATTGCACTGAGTACCATCAATAGTATTGACATTGCACTGAGTACCATCAATAGTATTGACATTGCACTGAGTACCATTAATTCTACCAACATTGACACTGCACTGAGTACCACCAAAAGTACCGACATTGCCCCAACAAAAGACCCCAGGAAGCACTCACACGTTGTCTTCTATGAAGGGATCCAGAAATGACATGTGCTCGATGAACCGCCAGCTCTTGGCCGAGGCGTTGTTGACTCTCTGCGCCCTCTTCTTCTTGACGAAAGTGTCCCTCAGATTGCGCCACTTCTTCTTCCACTCCACCCCTGGCGCCCCAGAGGAAACGCTTATTAGTGGCTTGATATCAATAAAACATTCAACACAAGCGACAGAAACAGTGACAGTAGAAATGACAGTCACACCAAAAATAAAAGTGACAGTAAAATGACAATGACATTCACGATAAAATGACAGTGACTTTATCAATAACAGTAAAATGAAAGGTGACATTTGAGTAAAAATGTCAGGGGCAGTAATAGTGACATTAAAAATACAAGTGACAGATACAGGTAAAAATGACAGGGACTGTAATAGTTTTATCACAATGTCATTTGTAGATGCGGAAGTCAATTATTGCTGCCAATGTCCGCAATGGTAACGTTAATTATACCCTGAACTTGTAACAGTTGGATAGTGTTGTGATAGGGTGTCGTTTTAGGGTGTCATGTTGTGATAGGGTGTTCTGTTGTGATAGGGTGTTCTGTTGTGATACGGTGTTGTGTTAGGGTGTTGTGTTGTGATAGTTTTGTGGATGACACAACTGAAGCTAAATTCTGACAATATAAAATATCGCCCTATTCAAGTTTCCACAGAAGGGTTGAAAATTATAATTTTAGTCCATCCATTACATTATTGAGTAATCCTTGTCACCACATCCATACATCGTATTTGTTAATCCATCAATACATCTTATAATTCAAGTAGTATCCATGTTATGTATCCATTTCATCGGCATCCTTCCGTCTCGAGAGACGATGGTACATCAACGTTGGGTTGGGTTGCATTTTCTCGAGTGGCTGTGCAGCCCTATCCTTGACTGACATTCTTTACCACAGCTTTTGCATACCCGTTCTGTGATTCCCAATGTTTTGGCCTTTATCCTGGCTCTTCTGTCTGCAGTCTCTTCCATTCTTCTTTCCTCGGCTGCTATGGCGCCCTCTCTTACAACTTTGCGCCACGTAGATCGGTCTTCTCCCTTACATTTCCAGTCGCTTGAGGTTATCCTGACTGCTTTAGGGGCTTTCACTACGTGGAAGACATCTTTAAATCAGAGACATTGGCGACCTGTCTTCCTCTTTCCCGATGCCAGTCCTCCATATAGGAGAGGTCCTTGGGGATACGGCTCGGTCTCATTCTTTTAACATGTCCATCCATCTCAGGCGTCTTTCACCAAGGATTGAGAACATGCTTTGGGTAATAGCAGGCATCAGGACCTCACTATTATGACACTTTGTCCTGCCATTTAATGCCAAGGATGCATCTATTTAATCCATTATCCAATATCTTATAACTGAACCATTCATGCTGATACACTCGCACATCTTATAATTAAAATAGCTATACCCATTCAGCCATTATAAATCAAACATGTTAGTACTGAATTATCCATAATACCACCCTATCCACTCACAATAATACAATATCCATTCGAGTCCATTTCTCCCCTGCCTATACTGTAATTGGAATACTCTCGTTTTTCACTCATACCACTTAGACTTAGAGCTATCCAGTTTCTCTGTCCAAACATCATCCACGCCATCCATACAGTGTCTCACGGGGTACTCACCATCCATGCTGTCCCTGCCCATCTGTAGTGCGATGTCATTCCACAGGTTGTGGATGATGTGCGCGTCCTTGTGTTGGTGGCACATCGGGTCGTACAGAGCACGGTGCTGGCGCACCAACTCTATCAGCTTGGTGTTTTCGTCCACAGAGAGAGGCGTCTTTGAACGTCCCATCATAGTTCTCAGTGCAAGCCAGCCTCCAGACAAAAACTGACTTCGTTTCGCTTTTTAGTTCACTTCGTCCCAACAAATCAGAGTTAGAACGCCGAGCCTAGAACTTGTCGTTGGGACGCACCGGAAGGAGTTACGCGGGCCAACTACACGAGGTCACGTGTCGGATCCGGTGGAAGGCCAAAAGCCGTGTCCGTGTTCAACAGTGCTGGGATCTGTGCGCCGACGCGCGGTCGCGCAGACTTTCCCCGAGTGTGCGCGCCAGTTGCCGCATCCGGACCCGAAAGCAGCGGGAATCGTTAAAAAAATATCGGCTGCAGCGGCGTTTCCTGCGTGTAGCGTGTCCGTTTTGGCGAGCCGGTCGGCGCCGTGCCTTATTTACTTATTCTGTTCTTTTTTTTAAATGACATGAGTCTCCATAGAACACACGGCTTAGGTTAGATAGACGCGCTGCACTTCTGGAAAAACCCGTACAATTTTCAGCAAGTCATGTAAAATGGAATTTTCTTTGGGATGCAAAATGTAAACAAACCATGGCTGCCCCGTGAATCCGGAAATCAACTTTAACTTTACGACTACGTCTTGTGCCCAATCACTTTTTTTAAAATGCATTAAAAAAAAAAAAAGAATCGTGCGGTCGTGAGAACCATGTTGGTACGGCTCTGCACCGGTGTGTTCGTGTGCTGAAAGATTGTCTGTTGTCTGCGTCACCAAATAGGATTGACGCATTGCGTTCATTAATAAAAACTCTCGACTTTAGTCCATCTTTCAAACTTCAAATTGTGTTTGAAATCGATTAAAACTTTGGCACTTTTGGATCTAAGACTGCATGACGGATTAATTAGTGGTGGACAAATCTAGTTCCTTGATAATCAAAAGTGAAGGCGCACATCAAAGTCAATGCCTATTACTAATTACAAAGATTTGAATGATAAATGCACACTTTACTTGATGTGCAACTTCATTATTATTCTTCATTATAGGGCTGCGGAAATTATCGATTAATTTCTCGATTAATCGGTAAAAATATTTTAATCGATTAAATAGCGTTAAAATTATGAAAAATCTCCTCAATGAAAGTACCGATTTATCAGTAAATAATCAATTATCAATTATAAAAAATATAATACTTTTTTACGTACAAACTTCCCCATTGAAAAAAAAAAAGGATTTTTAAAGTGTAAACTTTCAAATAAGCTTTTTTTTAAGGAAAATGATAACAACATCTAGATCTAATCATTGTTTTTACTTAATTAACAATAACACAATTTAAATTCATTGACATTAAATTGAACTGCTTATATCTAAATTTAACAAAAATGTAAATTGCCTGTTTTCGTTACATCCCTAGAAATTTTCAGTTTAATGACGCCATACATCTCATTTTTAGCGTTAATAAAAATTATCGATTAATTATTCGGTAATTTTTCAAAAGTTAACGATTAATTTTAAAATAATCGACAACAGCCCTAATATTTTCATGTGCACTTTGACATTCGTGTGCCTCTTGACTTGATTTTAAAAGAAACTACCATTAATTAATAGGTTGTGTGATTCATAAGTCTATGGGCTACTAAATAGTGACTATTGGCTAGCTTAATGTGACAGTTGGCTACTAAATAGTGACTATTGGCTAACTAATAGTAACTGTTGGCTACTAAATAGTAATTATTGGATAACTTATAACTTATAGTGACTATTTGCACACTTATAGTGACTTATAGTAACGTACAAAGACATGGAGAACAACGGCTGTAAACCTGAACAGAATCCAGTCCTTCATTAACAATTGTCTAAGAAGGATTCTCAGAATTCACAAAATCAGCAACCAGGAACTGTGGCAGCGGACAAAACAGAAGCCCATTGAGGAAGAGATTCCTCAAAAGCGGTGGAGGTGGATCGGCCGTACACTAAGAAAACCTGCTTCTAATACAACAAGGCAAGCCCTGAAATGGAGCCCACAGCGTAAACGGAAAAGAGGCCGTCCAAGAAACACTTGGCGCGAGAATTGGATGCAGACATCAAGAGAATTGGCCATGAATGGAAGATCCTGGAGAAACTGGCCCAGGATAGAGATGCCTGGAGGTCTCTTGTAGATGGCCTATGTCCTAGGAGGAAGTGCAGACGCCGACGATGATCGGTGAATGTCCCTCATGGACGAGAAGGCTTAACACAATCAAATCTGCTAAGCCAAACCCTCTATTTTATGGTTTCATTGGAATATTGGTACTTTGCTATGAATAAGTTGGTTTTGGTTTGACTTTTGGGCACACGGCACTGAAAAGGTTCACTACTGCTGGTATATAGTATTGATTTCTTGGGGTCTGGTATCACCTAGCGGCACACGGGACATTTCATTAGTCACCACCTACCTCAATAGTTTTGTCAAACTGATGAGTTTTTAGGGCTTCGGAAATTAAAGATTCATTTCTCGATTAATCATTAAAAATTTTAACGATTAAATTATTTTAACGATTAATCGACCCATCACTTACAAATTATTAGAAGTCAAAATGTAATTTACAAAAAATAGCGGCCGATAAATGATAAAAAATTTCCGGACGATTACACGAACACTTTGGCTTTAAACGACTGACGGACGGGAACGTTCAAAATGTTGATAAAGTTTGCCTAACTTGGTTCTAACACTTCACCTAAATTGGTTCTAACACTTCGCCTAACTTGGTTCTAACACTTCGCCTACTTATCAAACGAACTGAAAAATCGTAATAAGCGAATGGCAGTAATGGAGTCTGACTCTGAGACAGAAAATGACGACAGCTCTTCTGGTGAATTAATGCGTTACAAAATGGAGATGAACGTTCCTGAATCCATTAACCCTCTACAATGGTGGAAACTTAATGAACACCGATTTCTGATAATGAAATCACTTGCCAAGACCATTTTATGCATACCAGTTACCTCAGTTCCTTGTGAATAATTGTTCAGTTCGGCTGGTTATATTGTCAATTAGACTCGCTCATCACTTGAACCAAAAAATGTCAACACACTTGTATTTTTCGTAGTTCTTTAAAAGATGACAAATAAAGGCAAAATTCCAGTGTTATTTAGATTTTCAACAAGAACGTTTAATAAGTGTTGCTTATTAATATTATTATGACATCATATTTTTTTGGCTCTAATCGAAATTAACGATTCATTTATCGTTAATTTTTCAAAAGTTAACGAATAAATTTAAATTAATCGATAACAGTCCTAAGTTTATATATTTCAATATACAAATATACGTTAATTAATTTATCACTTGCCGCATTGACGCAGCCCTGTGCACCTCAACTCCCTCCCCCCACACACATTCACGCCCACCCACCCCATCATCCTCTTACATAACTCCTCACCCTTGAGACGTTTTTATTTTTTATAATAATAATAATTATTATTATTATTATTTTAAATTCTAACGATTACATGATTACTTGTTAATGGCTTTATTTCTGGTATCGTATTTTTATGGCATAGTTTTTCTTTGTTCGGTATCATTTTACTTTTACTTTTATGGCATCTTTTTTTTTTAATTAGTATTGTATCGTTTCTCTTTTTCAAATCAAGAAAAAAAATATTTAAAAATAGAGTCACCAGCGCTTTCGTTTGTTAAGCAAAATATCTTTCTAATTAGTAGAGTCGGAAACGTAATTTAAATAGCTTATAGTGGTTTAGTTTAGCTTTACAACAGCTCGCAACACCCGTGAACGCTATCAAATCATATTAATTCCGATCTATGGCAGATTAAGGGGGGAGCTGAACGTGCTAAAGCCAGGGGCCCCCGACAGTTTGGGGGCCCCCAAACTTTTTATATTTTATAATAAATGTGTACAAATGTTTGCACGAACCCTTGAAAATATAATAAATGAATAAATATTATCTATACAACTGATCGCGTTCAGACATGATAGTATTGATAGTACTTAATAATCGAAAAACTTAAATTGGCTCACTTCGCATAATATAAAATATAGTTCATATTTTTTAAAATTTCTGGTGTTAGAGAAGCTCCGCTGGCCGTGTGGAGATAGTACATGCTCGTGAAGCCACCGTTGTCGGGTTCGATTCTCAGCAGAGAAGGATAAAGTTTTTCTTTTCACACTCAATTATAACATACCGCGAACACCTCAAACAGTTATTTCTTCGTGTTCGTTTTTTTTCCATTATTAATATTGAGTTACAGTCTTATATTAGCTGTTAACAGTAATTTTATCTTAAGGATGCTGGCTGGATAGGGCCCCCCTTTGTTTGCAGCTCGGGGCCCCGTGCACTCTTAATCCGCCCCTGATTCCGATCTTCCCAGATTCTCCGCACGCATTCTCAACCCACGCGAAACAATATATATATATTTTAAAATGAAATAATAAGTTTTCACTATTGCGTCATCGATTAGTGAGCATTGACGTACATCTTGTCTCGCCCGTCGGCCACATGATCGTGTACTACGTCACCAGACAGTTGGTTGTGTAATTCCCCGCCTATCACCTTACCGATGCTGTAATTGTAATTTTTTTTACCCTTCATTCATTCATTTTGTTTTGTTTCTTGTGTTTGAAATCGACTTTTATATCTTCAACATTTAACCTGAAAATAAACTGGAGTTATTTTCTCTTTGTTGTGAAGTTATATATAGCATATTTTCGCCATCTCCATGTCAGCTGGGACAAACTAAGGCTGGTGTCATGTGATTCAGTAACAGTAAAAGTCTGTACACGTAATTAATCTCATTACAGTTTAATAAATGATAACGTGAACAAGAAAAGGTTAAAGTTGAAGGCCATTCAGGATTTTATAAGTATTGTAAACGCGAAACGAAACCAGAAAAACTAAAATAAACACTATCAACATTTAAACATCTTTTTTTTTTTAAAAAATGCAAGTGTAGACATAAACCATGGATAAGCGTAGGACGCAATAATTTTCTATAGAGATGAAGCATCTGTAATATAAAAGGGTGGGAGGGTCTTTAGAAGTTGTGGAGGGTCATTAAGTGAGGGAGGGTCTTTAAGGGTGGGGATCTTTAAGGTTGGGAGGGTCTTTAAGGTGGGAGTGTCTTTAAGGGTGGGAGGGTCTTTAAGGTGGGAGGGTCTTTAAAAGTTGTGGAGGGTCTTAAAGTGAGGGAGGGTCTTTAAAGGTGGGGGTTCTTTAAGGTTGGGAGGGTCTTTAAGAGTGGGATGGTCTTCAAGGTGGGAGGGTCTTTAAGGCTGGGAGGGTCTTTAAGGCTGGGAGGGCCTTTAAGGTTGGGAGGGTCTTTAATGGTGGGAGTGGGAGGGGTCTTTAAGGTAGGCCGGGTTGTGTAAAAGTCACCTAACAGCTCGGTGAAATGAAGTTCTCTTCAAGTCACGATTGTGTAGTGACATAGACTTCAGCTCGTGTGCCTGGCTTGAACCTAGCGGTAACCAGGCACGCGCATGCCTTACTGTGTATTGCTAGAACTTGTTCTAACCGATCACTTGATTCCCGATCCCGGTCATGTGGTTTCGGTACTGATCAATTAATTCCCGGCACTGATCAACTGGTTCCCGGTACTGATCAACTGGTTCCCGGTACTGATCAACTGGTTCCCGGTACTGATCAACTGGTTCCCGGTACTGATCAACTGGTTCCCAGTACTGATCAACTGGTTCCCGGTACTGTTCAACTGGTTCCCGGTACTGATCAACTGGTTCCCGGTACTGATCAACTGGTTCCCAGTACTGTGGTCAACTGGTTCCTGGTACTGATCAAATGGTTCCCGGTACTGATTAACTTGTTCCTGGTACTGATCAACTGGTTCCCGGTACTGATCAAGTGGTTCCCAGTACTGATCAACTGGTTCCCGGTACTGATCAACTGGTTCCCGGTACTGATCAACCGGTTCCTTGTTCCGCCAAGGCAGTAATAAAGTGTCAATCAGGTCACATTAAGATAACCCCGGGGCGTGGGAAGTCCCGTTATCACACCATCTCCATCAGGGCTGTCTGTCATAGACCTCGGGATGGTTGGTCGTCTCTTGAACTTAAACTGGAGTAAATAACCGTACAGGGATGTGGCGTGATTTGGGGGCGGGAATGGTGGTATTGATTGAGACTAGTCGAAGGTATCAAGAGGGCTAATGTCGATGTCAATCAGGAACTTGTGTGATTCAAATGTGCCATCTCCTCAGTCCATCAACTAATTACTGACCTAGTCTCCCAGTCAATCAACTAAAATTACTGAACTAGTCTCTCAGTCGATCAACAAATTACTGACCTAGTCTCTCAGTCCATCAACAAATTACTGACCTAGTCTCTCGGTCCATCAACAAATTACTGACCTAGACTCTCAGACCATCAACAAATTACTGACCTAGTCTCCCCAGTCCATTAACAAATTACTGACCTAGTCTCTCAGTTAATCAACAAATTACTGACGTAGTCTCTCAGTCCATCAACAAATTACTGACCTAGTCTCTCAGTCCATCAACAAATTACTGACCAAGTCCCCCAGTCCATCAACAAATTACTGACCTAGTCTCTCAGTACATCAACATATTACTGACCTAGTCTCTCAGTCCATCAAGAAAAAACTGACCTAGTCTCTCTGTCCATCAACAAATTAATGACCTAGTCTCTCAGTCCATCAACAAATTACTGACCTATTCTCTCAGTCCATCAACAAATTACAGACCTAGTCTCCCAGTCCATCAACAAATTACTGACCTAGTCTCTCAGTCCATCAACAAATTACTGACCTAGTCTCTCAGTCCATCAACAAATTACTGACCTACTCTCCCATTCCATCAACAAATTACTGACCTAGTCTCTCAGTCCATCAACAAATTACTGACCTAGTCTC
>MUZC01001248.1:0-21512 GCA_002072015.1 Radix auricularia | reverse complement strand
C
This sequence comes from Radix auricularia, assembly GCA_002072015.1. Taxonomy (NCBI): domain Eukaryota; kingdom Metazoa; phylum Mollusca; class Gastropoda; family Lymnaeidae; genus Radix; species Radix auricularia. The sequence goes on along the minus strand of MUZC01001248.1, from coordinate 21,511 downwards.
CCACCAAATTAAACCATTAACTAAACAACGTGTGTGAGGTTTTAAAAGAAAAAAAATTGCATAAACTTCGTGACCGCAAAGACATCGCTTTCAATGTTTATGACGTCATATATTTTAACGAATGTTAAAAATAGAAATCTCGGAGCCAAATTGGACGACAACGGCGACGGAGGCAAAGTGATATAATGCCATGATAAATGAATAGTATCCTGGGCCACTCGAGTTTAGAACTCCTACGTTATGGAAGACAGGGGTACACTATATAGTGACTTACTTATGTCAGTAACTAAATTGTATATGATTTTTAGCGGTTTTTTTTTTTTTGGGGGGGGGGGAGGGCGGGGGGGGGGGGGGGGACACAATCTTTAAACGGTGCACCTGCGAGGGGGAGAAAGGGAAAGGGGAAGGTGNGGGAAGGGGGTGGGGACATAACGTTAAAACGGAGCAGCTGAGAGGGGGAGAGAGGCAGAGGACAAGGTGTGGGGGAATCGGGGTTGATGAGGGAGGAGGGTGGCGGATCGGCCATAATGGATGACCCGTGTCCCGGAGTGAAGGGTCACTGTGTTAAAACAAGCCGCGAAACTAACGGTCGGTGTCCCTGGTGTCTGAGAGCTAACAGATCGTCTGCTGTCTGCGGCCAAACTGCTGTGTTCCCATGGAGTTGACGATGTTGGCCGTTGTTGTAGCTGTTGTTGGACTAATGTTGATGGGTGAGTCGCTGCCGTCTTCTCATTATCGCAGTTGTGTGTGTCAAGAGGGAAGAGAATACAAATATAAAATCGATCTTTTCGTTTCATCAGGGCCATGAACAAAGTGTAAAAAAGAAAATGAATAGTGCACCTGGCCATCTTTTACCATTTATAAATAAATAAGTAAATAAATAAATACATAAATAAATACATAAATAAATAAATAAATAAATAAATAAATAAATAAATAAATAAATAAATAAATAAATAAATAAATAAATAAATATAGTTATAATTGTCATGCGATGCTGTTTCTTTTTGGTCATAAGTTTCGCGTTTGATGTCTTTTCTAAAAATGTTTTTTTTTTGGTGATAGATGCGATGCTTATGCTAGTAAAGGGGGGGGGTGGTGGTGGAGAAAGTAGGGGTACATGTTTCCAGAAGCCCAAGTTACTGCAGTGTCACAATGAGCCCCACAATAAGTGAGCGACAGTTAAGATATTACCTAAACGGGGGTTGGGGAGGGGCACTAATTTTATAGTTTGTCCCCGGGTGCAAAATATCCTAGCTAAGCTTCTGTGTTGTAGCATCAGTTTTGAAAATAGATTTTTATTTTGCCGCAAGGATTTAATGATGTTAAAGATGACGTATTTTGAGGCTGTGACACAGAGAGTACTACCTGAAGCCACTCTTGTTCCAATGACTTGAGGTAATGACAATGGAGACCTGTTTTATGATTAGCAATCTTTATTTGGCGGATTATTTGAAATGATAAAAGGACTGTCCTATTGTTAATAATATAACTAATCTAATATATAAAGCTCAGTTGGTGTTTGTATGTTTGTATGTTTCACTTTTCGACAGTAATTTCAGCAATCACGGAAAAACCAAATGACGGATGGGGACCAAATTTGTCAGGATGGTTCCTTTTAAACCGCTGATGGTCTTAGTAAAGTTGTTCTAATAGTCTCTTTTGCCCGAAGACCGTAAATTAAAAAAAAATCAGAAAATTTAAAGACAAAGAAAGAAAAATAAAATCTCAGTTCCATATTGAAGAACTTTAGGCGGACGTTCAACACGATTTATTTTTGGTGCACTATTTTTCTCAATGCTTTATTTTCAGCTTAAAAAAATCTTTTATTTTCAAATTACGGTGCGCACCTTTTCGTGTATCCTACTTAAATTTAGCTGTGCTATCTTATTTTAATAACATCCTAACAATCTGGTTTGGCTTTGCGGCACAGTGACTTTTTTCGGATAATTTATTTGCATTATAGAAGAGTTAAAACATTACATTTGTCACACAGTGTATTGTATTTATTTTCAACTTGTGGCAATACAATTAAAAGTTTTGTTATGTTGTTAATAAGAAATTAAAATTTCATTAAAAAAATTACTTATTATGTAATAAGTTAATTAATTTTTACATCTTTATAGTATAGAGTATAGATGCTTTTAACCTATTTTATTATATGGACTTACGATGTTAACATGTGTGATTAAAATTGCGATTTTTTTATTTGGTGATTCAATACTCGACATTTAATAAAAAATTATTTCTTAGTTTATTTTATGTGGAAAACGATGGTCCATATATACAGGTAAAATAAAAGTTTACATTAGCTAAACTTTGGCTACCGAACTTATTAACAGGAGTGGGGCGTGGGTAAATATTTTTCTTGATATATTTAGATTTCAAAAATATGCCCAATTTTAACCAAGAGAATTTCATCTGAACATACGATTGAACATTGCTTTAATATGAACAATTTTAATTTTCTTGATTCATTTATTTTTGCGGGTCTATTTTCTAAACTAATGACAGCCTAATCTCTCAGTCAATAATCATTAAGTTTCAAACTTCTCATATAGAAAGAAGGCTTTAATTGTGCAGACTCATACCTTAACATTATTTACCAAAATATGACACAAATTAAGTTAAAATAATATACAGTAATATTGTTTTCTCTTATATTTGCTAAATTATTATACTTTAATCATAGGCTACCTCATTAATTGATAAATCAGAACCAAACTTAGTAGACATAAACCTTATAAACAATATACAAATTCTATATAGAAATGAAATCAATTAGCCCGCTCATTCGTGTCCGGCGCACCAAACAATTTTTTATTTCTTATTTTATATATCTTTTTTATCTAATAATTTTAAAAATACAACTAACTTAAATTGACAATTAAAAATTTAATATTCAGTACCTAATAATGGAAAAAAAGGTGTGAGGAATGAAAAAAAAACAAACAAAACCAACGTTGCGGGTGATCAAATTTGTAAAACATAAGGTCTCATCGGAAAACAGAAATAAACAATGAATTTCCTCCCTCAGTGAAAAAGAAACATTGTTGATATTGGATTCTATCAGTAAATGGGACGTTTCATAAATGTAAACTATTTATGAAAATAGTCTTAGTTTATTTTGTATTGCGATTTCTTATATAATATCTTCTTTTTTTGGTTTTGTTTTATTGTGTTATTGTTTTATTATAAATTGACCTTTATTCTTTAAATTCTTTTAGCATGGGACTCAATGTGTTTGATCCAAATACCATTCTTTGCTAATCTGGCTCTATACCCTATAGCTATGAGTTGTATTGATATGCAAGTTTTTATATTACATTTGTACTTTATTGAATTTTTAGTTTACTTTCCCAGTGCTCTTAACTGTAAGTAAAATTTCTCAATATTATAGAATAAAATTGTAATACTTATAGTTACAATATGTTGAATGCTCAATAGTAAATTCAGGACAAAATATATATTTTACAGCCAGAAATCCTACATTAAATCATCGTACACGTGATATATTATAAACTTTGTAATATAATTTTTAAGACAGAACACTTCCGCAGCAAAGCGCGGATATATTTCTAGTATTGTAATTAACAATTTTTATAGTAGAAAAAGCAACAACAACAACAACAACAACAACAACAACTGCAAATAGATGAGGATAAAAAATTGTGGAGCAAAATTAATTGTATTAATATTATCTATTTTCATTAAAAAAAACCCACAACACAACAAAACACTAAATAAAAAATTCAAAACACGCAAACAAATATTGTAGTGAGAACAATAATTTAAGCTTTATTATTAAACTAATACAAGAGAAAACTATTCGGCTAAGGGGCCGTCCATAAAGTACGTCAGGCTCCAGAGGGGGTAGGGGTGTAAGAAAGTGTGACAGTTATAACGGAGGGAGGGGGTGTCCGGGCACGTGAGACGTCACGATGTTTTATGTTAAATTTTAATTAATTTGTTAATAAAAAATATATCTTTGTGCGAAAGTGTGATGTACTTTAGGGGCGGGGGAGGGTTCAAGATTTGTGACAGTTTGTGACAGAAGTGAGAGGGGGAATTAAAAATAGACACAAATAGCGAGAAGTACTTTATGTACGTCCCCTAATGCCTTCGCCAGTACTAATGATTTAATACTTGTGTAAATACTGTATTTTATTAGTGATAACATACAGCATTTTCACAAGTATTAAACTATATTACATTATTAATTAAAAATTATTAAGACGTACTGAATCAGGGAAAATGGTGACGTAAAGATAAAAAGAAAGTAACAAATAATAACAACAAGATAGAACATTAGAAACAAGTAGGAAGGAAAAAAAAGTTGCAATGAAAACTTTAGCAGGAAAAAGATTCGACAGGTCAAATTGTCAATTTGGATAAATTCATGTGGAGCCAAGGAACTAAATCGTTTTATAAATCTGTTTCCTAATAGGATCTGGTTGCCAGGCAACAGTTTGCGAGGACACAGAACCCGACTGCGCCCAACTGGACTTGGAAAGAAATATTTGCGGAAACCAATTTGACGCCATCATGCATTGCGCTAAGTACTGTGGGCACTGTCCAGGTATGCACTCAGTACCCCGTCCCCTTAGTCTGTGGACACTATCCAGGTTTGTACTCAGTACCCCGTGCCTCTTAGACTGCGGACACTGTCCAGGTTTGTACTCAGTACCCCGTCTCCCTTAGTCTGTGGACACTGTCCAGGTTTGTACCCAGTACCCCGTCTCCCTTAGCCTGTGGACACTGTCCAGGTTTGTACTCAGTACCCCGTGCCCCTAAGACTTTGGAAACTGTCCAGGTTTGTACCCAGTACCCCGTCTCCCTTAGCCTGTGGACACTGTCCAGGTTTGTACTCAGTACCTCATGCCCCTGTGGACACTGTCCAGGTTTGTACTCAGTACCCCATGCGTCTTTGGACACTGTCCAGGTTTGTAATCAGTACCCCGTGCCCCTAAGACTTTGGAAACTGTCCAGGTTTTTACCCAGTACCCCGTCTCCCTTAGCCTGTGGACACTGTCCAGGTTTGTACTCAGTACCTCATGCCCCTGTGGACACTGTCCAGGTTTGTACTCAGTACCCCATGCGTCTTTGGACACTGTCCAGGTTTGTACTCAGTACCCCATGCGTCTTTGGACACTGTCCAGGTTTGTACTCAGTTCCCCATGCGTCTTTGGACACTGTCCAGGTTTGTACTCAGTTCCCCATGCCCCTAAGACTTTGGACACTGTCCAGGTTTGTACTCAGTACCCCATGCGTCTTTGGACACTGTCCAGGTTTGTACTTAGTACCCCGTGCCCCTTAGCCTGTGCACTGTGTCCAGGTTTGTACTCAGTACCCAATGCCCCTTAGCCTGTTAACACTGTCCAGGTTTGTACTCAGTACCCAATGCCCCTAAGACTTTGGACACTGTCCAGGTTTGTACTCAGTACCCCATGCCTCTTAGACTGTGTCCATGTTAGTATCTCAGTTAACTCCCTCCCCCCACCCACCAACCAACAACGGTCTATCGACTACACACACTGTGCATACTTATGTTCAGAGGGGGTCACAAGGGTTGGTGTCACCTGGGGCGGTAACTCATGGTGTCACCCGGGGCGGTAACTCATGGTGTCACCCGGGGCGGTAACTCATGGTGTCACCCGGGGCGGTAACTCATGGTGTCACCCGGGGCGGTAACACATGGTGTCACCTCCTCACGACGTATCCCGTAGAACTTATCCGAGTCTTCCAGTGCCTTTTTGGTGTCACCCTTTGTGATGGAGTCACCCCGGGGCGGTCTGTCCCCCACCGCACCTCCTAGTGACGCCACTGCTTATGTTCATTCTATAGGAGAGTTTGCCTGTAAAAGAACGATTATAGGTTGAATACTCACTTGTACTGGAGTTCGAAAGACTAACAATCTGAATGTTGCTCTTTTGAGATTGTTTATTAAAAAATATATATAAACTCATTCTCCACTGCCGTTTTGTTTCGGTCAGTTTAGTAGTCTCAAAGTGGCGTTATGTTTTGGTCAGTTTAGTTGTCTCAAACTGGCGTTTTGTTTCGGTCAGTTTAGTTGTCTCAAAGTGGCGTTTTGTTTCGGTCAGTTTAGTTGTCTCAAAGTGGCGTTTTGTTTCGGTCAGTTTAGTTGTCTCAAAGTGGCGTTATGTTTCGGTCAGTTTAGTTGTCTCAAAGTGGCGTTATGTTTCGGTCAGTTTAGTTCTCTCAAACTGGCGTTTTGTTTCGGTCAGTTTAGTTGTCTCAAACTGGCGTTTTGTTTCGGTCAGTTTAGTTGTCTCAAACTGGCGTTTTTCTACCATATATCAATGATATCATTGTCGGTAATTGATAAATGGCTTACAGATTTTTATTGGCTGTTGTAAAAACTGACGTCTTACCTCCCTTTCTCCAGCACCAGGGCCAGCAATCGTTGCGTTTTGTGAGGACAACGACCCGGATTGTCCAACCCTCGCCAACCCGCGGTCATGTGTCCTTGAACTGACCAGAACGACTTGTCCAAAGTCCTGTGAAGTCTGCGGTAAGTTGCCATGTTGCTGCTGAGTGCTGTCTGTTGTCATGTTGCTGCTGAGTGCTGTCTGTTGTCATGTTGCTGCTGAGTGCTGTCTGTTAAATAATAAAATACCCGAAATAATTGATGGACCCGCTGAATAAATAAGTCTCTCTCTCTCTCTCTCTCTCTTTCTCGCTCTCTCACTTTCTCTCTCTCTCTCGCTCTCTCTCTCCCTCTCTCTCTTTCTTTATATCTCATTCTTCTCTCTACCTGGCACATATGTGTGTCTACCAATATGTGTGATTAACAATGTGTGCCTATCTATGTGTGTCTATCTATGTGTGTCTATCTGTGTGTCTATCTATGTGTGTCTATCTGTGTGTCTATCTGTGTGTCTATCTGTTGTCTATCTATGAGTGTCTGTCTATGTGTGCATATCTTTCTTTGTCAAACTATGTGTGTCTATCTATGATTATGTATAATCTATATGTTCAATTTTGTTCTCGCACACATACATCACAACACACTACACATGTCGTGCCCAATATGCAAATGACCTCCCTCCCCCCACCCCATGACACGATGTGGCGATGTGCGTCTAACACCTGAGTTTAAATTTATATCTCCAAGGGTTGTCATCTCTTTGACACAAAAGGTCAGACCTTTAGATTTATGTCTGAGAGAGAGAGAGAGAGAGAGAGAGAGAGAGAGAGAGAGGTTTTCAACTCTGACCTATATTTCTGATCATGCTGGACCAGGCGCTCAGTTTAAAACACGACTCTGCTGTAGATCATAGAATGATGGGTTAGAGATTATGTCATCAAAAATTAAAGACCAGTGGAATCCATGGATATCTTTGCAGGGTGCATGGATATCTTTGTAAAACTCCATGTATACATTTATGAAATCCGTTGTTAAAAAAAATCGTATCTATCTAATCTTATCTGTTACAGACGTTATTTCTATACAGAAGATTATTGCGTCCTAGGCTTATCTATAGTTTGTGTTTAGTCCTTCATTCTTATAAGAGTTTTGAATGTTGATAAAGTGTTGGTTTTCATGGTTTATTCGGGCAACCCATTTCACGGCCCACTTCCGGACAGGACGGTCGAATCAATGGATATATCTCTGCGGTATCCATGCATATCTCTTTGTGGTATCCATGGATAGTCTTGTCGAGTCCTTGGGTATCTATTTGTGTCAAACATTGACCTGGGCGAGTGTTGACGATGGTCCACATCAGACAAAAACGGGGTGCATCCACTTCTGCAATAAAATTCATAAAAACGCAGACTTTTAAACGCATTTATTAAAATATATATTTACTTATAATTTGTTAATAAAAATGCTAATTGATAGAAGAATGATGTACTAGATAATGATATCACTAACATTATCCCTAACCCTAACACTAACCTTATCTCTAACCCTATACACACCCCAAATCCATATTCCCAATTTATCCATCATTTAATCAAGCCCATAAACCAACCCTAAGTTCCTAACCCTAAAATCTGTGGCTAGAGTGGCTCAAGAATGCCGTATATGGTCGTATCTTTGGTAAAAACAACAACAACAACAACAACAACAACAAGCTAATGCCATAATACACTGTGAATGGCTTTATTTGCTCAGTTGATATTGGTGATATCCAGTGCTGCACGGTCACACACCACCGTCGCGAAAAAATACATTGTTTGTTACTTGTTCATATTAAATTGCTGATTTGGGACCGTTCATATATGACGTCACGGAATTTTGGCCAATTTTTAGCCCCCCCCCCCAACAAAATCTTAGACCCCCCCCTAAAAAAGCGTATTTTCTTATTGAAAATTAGCAAGTTTTACATCACATTTTTGACAGTTAAATATGTTTTGTGTAGGTCTGCACTCTAACAACGTAACATGTTTGAAGTCATTGAAAACGTCATTAAAAGTTATCAAGGGGTCGTCCATAAAATGACGTCATGAGCAAAAAGGAGTGGGGTGTAGGACTGTAGGGAGGGGGTCACGCATTTGTGATGAGGGGGAAATGCTTAAGAAATGAGACGTCATACCAAAAAAAAAAAAAAAACAACCAACAACAACAATGCGCAACATTAAATAAAAACTCAAATTAAACAATTGATAGCTTGCAATGGATTTCATCATCATCCTCATCATCGCCTGTCGTCCAGTTTGAGGCATAGGCCACGAACAAAGGCTCTCCAGACATCCCGGTCCGGCGTCAAGCTCTCTAGCTGTCCCCAGCTGTGCCCACTCTTTTTGGAGTCTGTCTCCAGTTCCCTTCTCCAGGTCATTTTGGGTCGACCTCTTTTTCTCTTGCCCTGGGGGTTCCAAGTGAGGACTTGTCTCACAATGCTTGATGTTTGCTTTCTGAGGGTGTGGCCAATCCATCTCCATCTGCGCTGACGTATTAGTTCTTCCACTGGCTCTTGTTGTGTACGTTGCCAGAGGTCCTCGTTGGTGATCATGTTGGGTCAGCGGATTCGGATAATTGTCCGCAGACATGTGTTTATAAATGTTTGAAGCTTTTTTGTAACCGCTACTGCATGTAATCCGCCATGTTTCAGCTCCATATTGCAAGACAGGCTTTACTGTGATGTTGAATATCCTGAGCTTGGTCTGAAGAATCAAATGTTTGCAGCTCCAAACTTTTTTTTAGCTGTTTAAATGTTGTTCTTGCTTTGTCAATTCTCACTCTAACGTCGGCGTATGTCCGTCATTGTATGTCTATGATGCTACCGAGGTATGTAAAGCTATCCACCTCCTCCAGATTTGTTCCTTCCAGTGTTATTGGGGTGTTGCTTGATGTATTTATTTTAAGGACTTTGCTTTTTCCCTTGTGGATGTTTAGGCCAACACAAGAAGAGAACTGTGCTACATAGTTAGTTTTCTCCTGCATCTGTTGCTGTGTGTGTGATATTAGGGCCAGATCATCCACAAAATCCAGGTCATCAAGTTGTTTCCATAGTGTCCGCTGGATACCATTTCTCTTCTGCTCTGTAGACATCTTCATTATCCAGTCAATGGTTAGCAAGAATAAGAAAGGTGAAAGCAGACACCCCTGTCTGACTCCAGTCTTTACCCCAAAAGCCGCTGTAGTTTTGGCCATGAATGATTCTACATGTAAGACCTTCATAAGAAGCCTTAACTATGTCAGTCAGTTTTTGTGGTATACCCTAGTGTCTTAGCAACTTCCACAGGGTTGGCCTGTCAACTCTATCGAACGCCTTCTTATAGTCAATAAAGTTGATGTATAATGGTGAGTTCCACTCCAGGGATTGTTCTAATATAATTCTCAGTGTGGCAATCTGGTCAGTGCTTGATCTATCCTTTCTAAAACCTGCTTGTTGGTCTCTAAGATGGGTGTCTATTGCCTCTCTCATTCTGTTTAGCAGCACTCTATTACATACTTTGCTTGGTATGGATAGCCGAGTTATTCCTCTGTCGTCGAAGCAAGAGCTAAGATCACCTTTCAGCGGAAGCTTAATGAGATGTCCTTTCCACTATGTCGGAATCTGTTCTTCCTCCCATATTTTCTTGAAAAGAATGTGTAGCATTTCAGAGCTAGTCGTAATATCTGCTATCAAGGCTTCTGTCGGTATTGTATCTGGACCAGCCGCTTTGCCTTTCTTTAGTTGTTCAATTGCTCTGCTTATCTCTTGTTTTGTGGGTGTGCTGCAATCTATTTCTAGATCTTGTTCCGCTGGCTCGATGTTGTTTTTTTCTGACCCCCCTCGTTTGGTATTGATTTCCAATCTTTAGTTTTAACGGGTCTCTCTGGATTTTTGAACTTTCCGAATAGCGTTTTCGTTATATTAAATAGTTCTTTTGTGTTTCCATGGTAAGCTGCCTCTTATAATTCAAGTGCTAATCCTTCCATGTAGTTCTTTTTATCTGACTTTATGCTGCGTTTAACTTAACGTCTTTATTTGCTTCTGCGTATTCTGCTGTTGCTCTAGACTTTTCGGTTCTGGTGCGGCTGTTAGTAAGATTTGCCCTCTTCGTTTTCCTATGCTGGATTTTCTCAATTGTTTCATTAGAAATCCATTCTTTATGCATTTGTTTTTTGGGGCCCAACACTTCTTCGCAGGTTGTCATGAGTATCTCTTTGATGTTTTTCAGTTTTGGTCAATTGTCTCTTCGTTACCTAGATCTTGTAAGATCAATTTGTTGGATAACGTAAGTTTGAACTCATTAAGTTTTGGTTCCTCTTTCATAAGAGTAGTGTTAAAACGTTGGTGCTTGCTTCCCTCATTTGTTCAATTGTTTTTCAGTTTGAGCTTTAGTTTGGCAATCAGTAGATGGTGTTCTGAGGTCAAACCTGCCCCTCTTTTTACCCTAACATCCTGGAGAGATCTTCTTACGTTTTTGCATATACAGATATTGTCGATTTGGTTAGCTGTAGACTTATCTGGTGATAGCCATGTTGTTTTGTGGATATTTCTATGCATGAAGTGGCTTCCATCGATGATACTGCACATAGATCTGCTAGCCTGTCACCATTATCGTTCATCTCTCCGAGACCGTGTGTTCCCATGCGTTCTTCATATCCATTATTGTTGCCGACCATTTTTGCATTTAGGTCGCCCATGAGTATAACCACATTGCTCCTGGGACACTTTTCTCAGCTTGTTGTAGAAGTCCTCTTTGTCCTCATCTTTACTGTCATTGGTAGAAGCGTATACCTGTAGAAGATCCATATTGACTTCTTACTTTTTGGTCATAAATCTTGCGGTGATTATCCGGCGGCCATGGGTTTCCCATGCACCTTATAAGTGTGTTCTGAGCAGTTTTGGAAAGCATCAGTGCTACCCCTTGGATGTGAGCTGCATTTTCCTCTTCCTGGCCTGAATATAATAGCAGTTCTCCTGTGCTGAACTTCATCTGGCCTGAGCCAGTCCATCGGGATTCGCTTATCCCTAAGATGGCTAGCTTGTACCGTTGCATTTCAGCAGCAACTTGGTCAGTTTTTCAAGCTTTGGACATGGTCCTTACGTACTATGTTCCTAAACTAGTGGTGGTCATTGTGGAGAGGATGGTTTTTTACTATTGGCTTTGGCCACCCAGCTTCATGAGTTGTCTGTTAATTGCAAATGGTAGATATGAATAATTAATTTGCCAAGTTGATGTCTGCAAGCACAAAGGGTAAAGGTTAAAGGTTGTTTCTAAAGAAAAGCACTTACTATGACGCAAGGAAAGCGGAAACACTCAATGGCAGCGCACCGCACACAAAACTTAAATTTCTTATGTTCGCATGCCGCCATATAGAAGTGTTAATTTCTTGAACCAGTCTAGAGTCTAGACTAGACGTATCCTAACGTAAGACCTGCTCCTTACAGGTCAGCCGATAGATATGACCACCTCATTGGCCACAGACACTCCCCCGACGACACCGCCCCTGGTGGAGGCCAGGTTTCGTGGAGGGATTAGCAGGCAAGCAGGGATGCATACAGCAGTGCTGGAGGTACCAGGTGAGTGATATGCAGGCAGGTAAATAATGTACGCACCACCTGTTATAGCACAACGATCATGCTTCGGTGTGACGTTCATTATTTGATACGAGCAACAAAGCACGTCCAAGGACGTTTCGTCGTCGTTTCGGTGCCATGTTGTACCTCCCCTCCAAAAGCCGTCTCGACCGGCTATAAATGTGCATCACCTCAAAAATACTATTCATTATAGTTATAATAAATAACCCGTAAGAACAAAGTTTTTGACTATAAATAAGTATTTTACTTTTTATATATTGTTCATAAACGTATTAACATTAATTTAATTTGTTAAAATAATTACTTCATACACTGATATCCGGATACTATTCGGATCTGCGATAAGAATTTGCAGAATCCGGATAGTGGCGAAAATATCGCTATAATGATATAATTATTATCTCTAAATTAGAAATATTTGACTTGGCTATCGCTTTCCTATTCACACACAACAGAATTCGAATTTTTAATTAATGACGAAATTGGTATCACAACAGAATTTAACAAAATTCACTTCATTCACACGTAAAAAAAAAAATAAAACCCTTGCATCGTGTGATTATTGTAATAAAACATTTTTTAACGTATCTATCAAATAATGAAAGTACCCGTAAAGAAAGCCCCAGCTCAATTTAATATGTGTACACGAAAATGTGCGCACCGTAGTTTGACAATAAAATATTTTTGAAAGCGCACCTCTAAAAATTAAGTCTTGGAAAAAATTACTGCACAAACGATCGCGTAAACTTGTTACATATGTCAAAAAAGATTAATATTTCTCATTGGCTATTAAATAGACATTCACACAACACCACATATTAAATAGACATTCCACACTCCACCACGTGATGAGCACGTGATACTGCTTGGTGACTTTAACGCAGACCATACCTCATGGCCCTCTTGTCTGTGAAGATTTGGCACAGGAAAACTGAATGAAAACGGACAGAGACTATTGGAACTATGCTCTTACCACGATCTATGCATCACTAATACTTTCTTTCAGACAAAGCCGCAACATAGAGTGTCATGGAGACATCCCCGCTCTAAGCACTGGCACCAGCTGGACCCAATTATTACCAGGCGTTCTGCACTGAAAAATGTCCTCCTCACTCGAACTTTTCACAGTGCCGACTGCGACACAGACCACTCACTGGTATGTTGCAAGCTGAGATTACTGCCCAAGAAAACTCACCGATCCAGACCAGTAGGCAGACCCCGCATTGATGTGAGTAAGACTTCTCACCCAGACAGGAAAGCCGAGTTCATAGCAGCTCTCCCCAACTCACTAGACTCTGAGCTGCCAGGCAACAGCACCAAGGAAAAGTGGGAATATCTCAGACTGACCATCCACAGCACAGCCATGCAGACCTTCGGAAGAAAAAGGAAGCAAAACAACGACTGGTTTGAGGCCAACTCTGCCACACTCACCCCTGCCGTAGAAGAAAGGCGAAGTGCCCACCAAAAATACAGGCACTCCCCAAACCCAAAGACACTGCAGGCGTACAGATCAGCCAGGAGCAATGTTCAGAGATTAGCTAGGCAATGTGCAAATGACTACTGGCTCCAACTCTGTCAGAGCATCCAGCTTGCGGCCGACACCGGTAATGTTAGGGGGATGTATGACGGCATTAAAAAAGCCTTGGGGCCTTCTAAGAAAGTCATAGCCCCACTGAAGTCCTCAACTGGAGAAATAATCCGTGACAGGGTTAAACAGATGGACAGATGGGTGGAGCACTATTCAGAACTTTACTCCCAACAAAATCATGTAACCCAAGATGCCATCGATGCCATCCAAAGCTTCCCCCTCATGGCAGAACTGGACGACATACCCACCCTAGCAGAACTAAAAGAAGCTATTGAGCGATTACCAATAGCCAAGGCCCCCGGTCAGGACAGAATACCACCAGAGATCATCAAGTGCGGCAGCAGTGTATTGCTGGAACACCTGCATGGCCTCCTCTGCCAGTGCTGGGGAGAAGGAGCTGTACCAGAGGATATGAGAAATGCCAATATTATCACGCTGTATAAAAATAAAGGAGACAGAAGTGACTGTAACAACTGCAGAGGCATTTCTCTCCTTAGCATCGTGGGTAAAGTCTTTGCACGCGTTGTTTTAAATAAACTGCAAAGACTTGCTGAAAGAGTATATCCTGAATCACAGTGCGGCTTTCGGGCAGAAAGTTCAACAATCGACATGATCTTTTCTTTAAGACAACTTCAAGAAAAGTGCCGAGAGCAACACATGCCCCTTTACCTGGCCTTCATTGATTTAACAAAGGCTTTTGACCTGGTCAGCAGAGATGGTCTGTTTACAGTCTTGGCAAAAGTTGGCTGCCCACCAAAACTGCTCAATATTATTCAGTCATTCCACAATGGTATTAAAGGCACGGTGCAGTATGACGGTTCAACTTCCCCTCAATTTGATATCCTCAGTGGAGTCAAACAGGGCTGCGTCCTCGCCCCGACACTCTTTGGCACATTGTTTGCCTGCCTGTTGAAACATGCCTTTGGATCCTCAACAGAGGGGATCTATCTTCATACACGTTCTGATGGTAAACTATTTAATCTGGCCTGGCTGAAGGCAAAGACGAAGATCCGAGAAACGGTCATCAGGGACATGCTTTTTTGCAGACTATGCTGCCATTGCAACTCACAACGTAGCTGATTTGCAAAGCCTGATGGACCGCTTTGCCAAGGCCGCCAAGGACTTCGGACTAACCATCAGCCTCAAAAAGACCAACGTGATGGCCCAAGACGCTGACCCACCCAACATCACCATCGATGGCTGCCAACTTGAGGCCGTGGAACGCTTTACATACCTTGGATCCAACATCACCAACAACCTGTCCCTTGATTTCGCCCTAGACGTAAGGATCGGCAAGGCCTCTACAACTCTGGCCAGGCTCTCAAAAAGAGTATGGAGCAACAAAAAGCTGACCAAAAAATAGAAAAATTGCTATTTACAAGGCATGTGTGCTAAGCACCCTCCTTTATGCCAGTGAATCCTGGACCCTATACTTCAGACAAGAAAGGAGATTGAGTGCTTTCCACATGCTCTGTCTCCGGCGCATCCTGGGAATTACCTGGCAGGACCATGTCACCAACAACGAAGTGCTACAACGGGCGAAAATCCAAAGCATGACAACTCTCCTTCGCCAGCGTCGGCTTAGGTGGTTGGGACATGTGCGCAGATTGGAGGATGGCAGAATCCCAAAGGACATCATCTATTCTGAGCTAGCCAAAGGAAAGAGATCCACAGACCGGCCTCACCTCCGTTACAAAGATGTGTGCAAGAGAGACTTCAAAGCTATTGGCATTGACATAAATAGCTGGGAGGAACTCGCTGGGGACAGGTGAAGTTGGAGACAGGCATTGACTGCTGGGCTAGAAGCAGGGGAAAAATACCTGCAACAGGTCGCAGACTAAATTCGCCTAAAGAGGAAAAGCAAAGCAATTCAGCCAACCACCAGCACTACCTTTCAGTGTGAGAAGTGCAGCAAAGGCTGCCATTCGCGAGTGGGCTTATACAGCCACAGCAGAAGCTGCAAGATCACGTGCATAAATCCCACAGGAGCACAGAAAATTCCATCGTCTTACGAGACATAAGGAAGCCAAAACAAAACACCACCACCTATTAAATAGACATTCCCCACAACACCACCTATTAAATAGACATTCCACACAACACCATCTATTAAATAGACATTCCATACAACACCATCTATTAAATAGACATTATACACAACACCATCTATTAAATAGACATTTCACACAACACCACCTATTAAATAGACATTCACACACCACCACCTATTAAATAGACATTCACACACCACCACCTATTAAATAGACATTCACACAACACCACCTATCAAATAGACATTCACACAACACCACCTATTAAATAGGCATTACACACAACACCACTAATAAAATAGACATTTCCCACAACACCATCTATTAAATAGACATTCCACACACCACCTATTAAATAGATATTCCACACAACACCATCTATTAAATAGATATTCCACACACCACCTATTAAATAGACATTCACACAACAACACATATTAAATAGACATTCACACAACACCACCTATTAAATAGACATTACACACAACACCACTTATAAAATAGACATTCCCCACAACACCATCTATTAAATAGACATTCCACACAACACCACCTATTAAATAGACATTCCACACAACACCATCTATTAAATAGACATTCCACACAACACCATCTATTAAATAGACATTCCCCACAGCACTATCTATTAAATAGACATTCCACACAACACCATCTATTAAATAGACATTCCCCACAACACCACCTATTAAATATACATTACACACAACACCACTTATAAAATAGACATTCCCCACAACACCATCTATTAAATAGACATCCCACACAACACCACTGTTTATTGCCTTGTCTTCCCCTCTCAGACCCCAAGTGCCAGGATGTCGACCACCACTGCAACACGTTCCTTCATCTCAACGACTGCATCAACGACCCCCTCACTCGACTCTTGTGTCAGAGGTCATGTGACCTTTGTCCCTATGGTAGGTCAGTAGTTTAGATGTTTTGTGACTTTTATTCTTATGGTAGGTCAGTAGTTTAGATGTTTTGTGTCTTTTATCCTTATGGTAGGTCAGTAGTTTAGATGTTTTGTGTATTTATCCTTTCGGTAGGTCAGTAGTTTAGATGTTTTGTGTCTTTTATCCTTTCGGTAGGTCAGTAGTTTAGATGTTTTGTGTCTTTTATCCTTATGGTAGGTCAGTGGTTTAGATGTTTTGTGTCTTTTATCCTTATGGTAGGTCAGTAGTTTAGATGTTTTGTGTCTTTTATCCTTATGGTAGGTCAGTAGTTTAGATGTTCTGTGTCTTTTATCCTTTCGGTAGGTCAGTAGTTTAGATGTTTTGTGTCTTTTATCCTTATGGTAGGTCAGTAGTTTAGATGTTTTGTGTCTTTTATCCTTATGGTAGGTCAGTAGTTTAGATGTTTTGTGACTTTTATCCTTTCGGTAGGTCAGTAGTTTAGATGTTTTGTGGTTTCTAACGGTATGGTAAGCCAGTAGTTTAGTTATAGTAAAACAATTGTCCTTATTGTAAGTCAGTAGTTTCAATACTAAAGATTAGATTAGCTGGTTAAATAAAGCGTTATTTATATTTAATTTATAGTTGAGAGAATTTCGCCAACATGGTGAGAAATCATTTCTCTATAAATATTTAAACAATCCGGCAATACCTAAAATTTATAATAATAGTAATTTGTAAAATAAAATAATTTAAAATAGATGACATGGTTTGATTGTTTTATAACTATATTTCAAAATTGACTCCCTTTAGTTAAACTCGTAGCGTCTGTATGTTTGCCTCTCGTAAAAAAAACTTTGGATCGATATTTAACCCTTTTCCACGTGATCAAGTTAAGCCGAAATTTTGCCGACAGACTCATCGTGACGATAAAATTACTTATCAAAGTTTTTTTTTTTTAAAACCATAATTTGTGATTTTTCGAAATTTCAACATTTTTAAAAAAGTCTTGTCGCGAATTTACGGTACTATTTCGTCAAAGGGACAGAATCGTGACAAAACAACAAAGAGCTTCAACACTGTGGCCTTGAATTTCAACATATTTTTATAATTTGTAACGTTTTATTCTCCTTTAAAATTGACTCGTTGCGAACTTAATTTACAAAGATAGGGAAGTATAGTAAAAATATTGTTTTATACGGATTAGTTTTTTTCGGGTCTTTCTATGCAACTAAATGCTATTTCATAGTGACTGTTATTTTTAAAGCTAATTAATTATAATTGTTAAAAAGCTGAGTCAATTTCCGCCCTTGCGGCTGCTGCTTTATGTAAAAATTTGTAAATGGAAGATTTAGAAAGAAAAAAAAATTAATTTGAAGAAAAAAAGATGCCAGAATTTGTGTCTGAAAATATCAATATTTCAGAGTTTCTTTTCAATTGTTGCAATTCATTATTATAGGGTTTGTTCTAAGTTTGTCTCTAATTTCCCCTACCATTTTTTGATCGCCTTCCTTTGAAAAAAAAAATCATTTCCTTGCCTCTCTTATCTCTCTACCCCCCCTTCCCCACCTCCCCACAACAGTCATTGACAGCGGCAGTGTTAACAGTGATGTGACGTCACCCAGCCCACAAGTACCAGACCAAACCTGTAAGTTCTTAAAGATTCACTCGTTAAAATTTTTGTTTCCAGTCTCGCGGTGTCGGAGTACATTCCGAGTAGTGGAGTCGAAAAGATCGGGCCGTGAGAGGGTTGGGGGTGGGGGGGCTGGGGGCTGCAGTCATCCTCTACAGAACACCTCATATAGAGGGTCACTGTTTCATACATTTGAGAATAATTTTCTTGAGAGACGGTGACAGTTATCACCACGCTAGAACCTCTACTAAAACACCAAAATCAGTCAGCTGCTTTTATTGTCCCTTATATCTGAGAATGTCCAAATTTATATTTTAAATATCAGCGAATGACCAAACACATGCCTAATAATCTCATTAAGTTTTGAAAAGTACTGGAATATTCTCTTAATTTAAAAAAAAAAAAATTCACTGATTCAAATGAGAACGCACAGACAACACATATTGGACCAACAAGTGAGCACGTAGGCATACACAGACAACACATATTGGACCAACACGTGAGCACGTAGGCATACACAGACAACACATATTGGACCAACACGTGAGCACTTTGGCATACACAGACAACACATATTGGACCAACACGTGAGCACGTAGGCATACACAGACAACACATATTGGACCAACAAGTGAGCACGTAGGCATACACAGACAACATATATTGGACCAACACGTGAGCACGTAGGCATACACAGACAACACATATTGGACCAACACGTGGGCACGTAGGCATACACAGACAACACATATTGGACCAACAAGTGAGCACGTAGGCATACACAGACAACAATATTGGACCAACAAGTGAGCACGTAGGCATACACAGACAACACATATTGGACCAACACGTGAGCACGTAGGCATACAAAGACAACATATATTGGACCAACACATGAGCACGTAGGCATCGCATATTAAAAAGTCTTTTATAATTATAAACACTTCAGGAGCGCTCCTATATTCAATGCTGTGTAAATAAAGCTTCGTATTACGCCCTCGCGGCTGTTATAGTTAGATGATCTATACGTGTGAATGACATTTCTATGTGTAACAGAGTCAAACTTATATAACATTTAAAAATCGTACTGATATAAAAAAAAATAATTAAAACAAATTTGGATAATTCGCATATTTATCGCTGGAATTGCGTTTTTTCTCTTAGATTTTTGAAACTTTGATTTTTAAGAACTTCATCTTTCTATGATGACGCTATATCGCTCTAAGACTAAAATATCACAGGGAATTGTATTGGGCAGCTCATCCGTGAGTGACGTGACTAAACTATCACAGGGGATTGTATTGGGCAGCTCATCCGTGAGTGACGTGACTAAACTATCACAGGGGATTGTATTGGACAGCTGATCATTGAGTGACGTGACTAAACTATCACATGGGATTGTATTGGGCAGCTGATCATTGAGTGACGTGACTAAACTATCACAGGGGATTGTATTGGGACGCTCATCCGTGAGTCACGTGTTTGACATTTTCAGATGTCTCAGCCGCTGTCGAGTGTGAGGACCACGATGTCCAGTGTCCAGTGTTGCTGCAGACGTTTTCATGTGACAGAGACCCACTCCTGTCTAAGCTCTGCCCAGTGTCCTGCGCCAAGTGCAGTAAGGCCAAACTAAACCCAGGGTTTGGAGTAGGGGCGGGGGAGGGAGGAGAGGGAAGGGGGTGCTCTATGGGATGGCTGTTACATGAGTCGTGTTGTATGGGATTAGTGCTTTATGGGATGGTGCTGTATAGGATGGGTGCTGTATGGGATGGGTGCTGTATGGGATGGGTGCTGAATGGGATGGGTGCTGAATGCGATGGTTGCTGAATGGGATGGGTGCTAAATGGGATGGGTGCTGTATGCCAGGGGTGCTGAATGGGATAGGTGCTCAATGGGATGGGCGCTGAATGGGATGGGTGCTGAATAGGATTGGTGCTTTATGGGATGGGTGCTGTATGCCAGGGGTGCTGAATGCAATGGGTGCTGAATGGGTTGGGTGCTGAATGAGTGTTTGCTATATGGGAAGATTGAAGTATTTGATAGGTGCTGTATACAATAGTTGCTAAATGGGATGGGGTGTTTGGGATGTAGTATAGAATAAGGAGTATGGTGTAGGGATTCAGTAAGGAGAGTAGACTATGGTTTGGTTTGGAAATGAAAAATCTAATACATCAATTTTGAAAAAATCTATTAAAAAATAGCTCTCTATTAAAATATTGTTTCACCGTTAACGACGTGTTCAAGTCACGTGACATGACGTCATCACCCTCAGATATAACCTCTAACACGACGCGATCCAACGAGACCCAAGTTCAAGGCCGGTGTCTGGACTATGATGGCGACTGCACCGTGTTAGCCTCCTACTGCAACCGCACCGACATGCTGGTCCACCGCCTCTGTAGGATGTCCTGTGGGGCTTGTGACGGCCCTGCTACACCAACAGGTGAGAGAGTCATCCCCCACCAATCCTCACTCCCCCCAAAAAACCACCACAACTTATGTGAAAAGTAACTTTGAGAAAGAAACGGGGCCAAGACAGGGCTGAAGAGAGAATCCCTGCTGGTATTAATTGTTGATATATCTAGTAAACGCAGAGTCATAGAATCACCAAGACAACGAACGGTACGCTGAAAGGAAAAGGGAATAATTTTGAGTTTTAAAGTTTTTTTTTCCTCTTTATCTATTTTGGCAAATATTTGAAATGTGGCTGCTGGGGGTTAAGGTTGGTGGTAGCAGATTCTGAGTTTTAAAAAAATTAAATATTGCCTCGTGCTATTATCATTTTTGGTGGCCTCGTCCTAAAAATTCATTTAATATATCAGTGGTGGGCCAAAATTTTCAGTTGGATGAAGGCCTCTTGTGGCCCACGGGCCGTCGTTTGCCCACTTAAGCTAAATAAAACGCTTTAGTACTTAAAAACTTATAACGAGAGAACATGATATGACTGCATTACAAAATAGTTCCAATGACGTAATTTGGATGAGTGAATCCTAGCTTTCAAAATACAAAACTAAAACGAGAAACACTTGCCTAGATGGGCAAATTAAAGCATTGGATAACAACTGAAGGTTTTTAAAAAAAAATAAAAAATACAAAATTTTATTTCCAGGAACAATAGTCGATTAGCATTTTGTAAGTCCATATTTTAATTAACTTTGAACTTGAACGTGAACTATCCCTTAACCCGACGCTGGGTCGTTGGGGCACCATTCTGAAATGTTCGACATTTTAAATCCAGTCATAGTATAATTGGTTTATATTATCAATGTATTATTATTATTATTATTATTATTACTACTACTACTACTACTACTACTACCACTACCACT